>VDFB02280466.1:70411-239653 GCA_007258455.2 Sequoia sempervirens | reverse complement strand
TGTTGTATATGGAACCTCTCACAGAGTTCTTGGACATCTTGATTTTTGAATGGTCTACCATTGTTTGTGATAATGGATTGAGGGGTGCCATACTGATAGATGATATAATTCAGAATGAATGCTAAGATTTTCTTTCCTGTGATAATGGTTACTAGAACTGCTTCAATCCACTTTGTGAAGTATTTCATGGCTATGATGATAAACTTGTGTCCATTGGATGAAGATGGATGAATCTTTCCTATGAGATCCAATCCCCATTGAAAAAAAGGCCATGTTGATGCGAAAGGTTGCAACTCTTGTGTCAATGCATGCATCAAGTTTCCATGGATTTGAAATTTTGTGCACCTTTTGACATATTGAAATGACTCCATATTTGTCCAATAATACCCCAAACATAGGAGTTTCTTAGCTAAAGTTAGGCCACTTGAATGTGTGCCATAGATACTGCCATGAACCTCATGTAAAGTAGTTTCAACTTCGTTACATTCTAGACATCGAAGGATAGTACCATCAAGACCTTGTTGATAAAGCACATCGGCTATTAGGGTGTGTCGAGCTGCTTGTCGAATGAAGTTTCATTTTTGGTTCTAGGATAAATCAGGTGGGAGGGTATTGTCTTTCAAATAACTATAGATTTTCTCATAGATGGAGGCATTTGCCTCATCTAGATGGTAGATGAATTGGGATTTTGGGTTGTCATAGGATGGGTTGAACAGTTGTTCCACCATGAACTCATAATAGGCTCTTTTCTCAAGAATTTATAAGAGATAGCAATGGTAACCATGTCATCAACAACTTTGTTGTCACTTCTAGGAATCTGCTCAAATTTTATCTCAACAAAGTACTTTTTGAATTCATCAACCATTATTTTATATGGCATCGACTTGCCATTTTTTTTTTGGTAATCATTTTTCACCTGATTAGTGACTAGTTGTGAATCACCATAGACATACAATTCTATGATCTTCCACTCGACTGCTACTTTGATTCCAATGATCAATGCTTTGTATTCGGTTGTGTTGTTGGTGCAAGGAAACATTAGTTTGTAGGATTTAGGAATGGTATGTCCTTGTGGGGAGATAAAAAAAATTCCTACGCCTAATCCATGTTGTGTATAAGAGCCATCAAAATACATCCATTGTTGTGTTGATATTGTAAGGACATCAACATCTGGAAATTCAATGTTCATTGGATGATTGTCTTGCAATGGTGTTTCAACTAGTTGATCTGCTATGGCTTGAACCTTGATGGATTTGTTGTCCATGTAATAGATGTCAAACTCACTCAATATCATGAACCACTTAGCTAGTCTTCCTATTAGGGCAGCTTTGCTGAGTAAGTACTTTAATGGATCAATTTTGGCTATGAGTTTAATAGTGTGAGTCAACATGTAATGTCTAAGTTGTTTGGTAGAAAATAGTACCGTAAGACAAGATTTTTTAATGAAGGTGTAATTAATCTCATAAACATTCAAGGTCCTACTGATATAATAAATTTCCCTTTCATTTCCTACAGAATCTTCCTGTGCCAATAAAGCTCCCAAAGATATCTCAATTGTTGCAATATAAAGTATCAATTGCTTTACTTTGGTTGGTGGTACTAGTATTGGTGGTGTCATCAAATATTTCTTGAGTTGATTAAAGGATTCTTCACATCTCTCATCCCACTCAAAAGAGACATTCTTGTGTAGTAAGTGGTTGAAAGGGTGAGTTTTGTCAGCCAATTGTGTGATGAACCTCTGGATAGATTGGAATCTTTCTTGTAACGATCTTAGCTGATTGATGTTTTTAAGAGGAGGAATCTCCATGATGGCTTTGACCTTTGTAGGATCCATGTCAATACCTTAGGCTGACACAATGTATCCCAAAAGCTTAGCTGATGTTACGCCAAACACACATTTCTTGGGATTTAGTCTCATGTTGAACTTTTCCAATCTCGTGAAGATTTTGTCTAAAATTTCTAGATGTCCCTCCCTAGTGAATGAATTTGCCAATAAGTCATCTACATAGTCTTCCATAAAAATTTTCATCATGTCATGGAAGATGGTGGTCATTGCTCTCTAATATGTGGCTCCAACATTTTTCAACCCAAAAGGCATTACATTCTAGCAGAAAGTGCCCCAAGGACATGCGAAGGTTGTTTTGTCTTGATCTTTAGGTACTATCTTTATTTGATTATACCCTAAAAATCCATCCATAAGTGATAACATTTCTTGTCCAACACTCAAGTCTACGATGGTTTTAATGTTAGGTAGAGGAAAATCATCTTTTGGGAAAGCTTTGTTAAGATCCTTGAAGTTTGCACATATCCTGATGCTTTTGTATGGTTTTGAGACTGGCACAATATTTGATATCCACTCAGCATAGTCAATAGTTTTGATAAATCCCACATCTAGTAGCTTCTTTAATTCAACTTTTACCAAGAGAGCGATATGAGGGTGCATTTTTCTCAACTTTTTCCTTACTAGTTTTATGCCAGGCGGTAGTGATAAATGATGCATGATGAGCTCTGGATCTATGCCAAGCATGTCAACATAAGACTAAGCAAAGTTGATTTTTCTCTCTTCAAAGAATTTAGTGAAACTGGGTTTTTCCTCCTCTGTCATGGATGTCGCGAGGTGCAGGGTCTTCACTATTTCATTTGTACCAACATTGATAGACTGTGTAGGCTCAATTATCACTAATGATCTCTCCTGATAGTGCTCAAGGAGAGTGTCAAATCTTTCATCTCTCAGTGCCTCAGAGAGGTTTTTTCCTTGAGATGCGCTCTTTGTTTTTACTTTTTTTGGATCTAATAGTGCCATTAAATGGTTTTCACCATTAGATGTGCTTTTGGTATTCATTTTGCAGTTGGAAGATTTGGCACTCCCCTTGTCTAAATTTCCATTATGAGATTCAATGATGGAACATGTTTCAGGGTCATCATAACACAGGAAGTTAACAATTACGTCATCATTCGAAAAGGTGGGTAGATCAAACAACTCATATTGGTCCCAATCAATCAATTCAGGGTGTACTAATGGCATGGAATTACCAAATTGGCTGAGGTCAGAAGGGGTTAGCATCATGATGGAAATGTCATCAGAATGTCCAATGGCAATATCGAGGTCTAAGATATTACTCTCTTCTGAAGTATCTATCTCGCTAGAAGAATGTTCATCTTCACTTGAGTCATCGATATTTTGTGATCCAATTTCAAGTGGTCGATAACTCGAGCTATGTCCCTCTGTGTGTCTTGGCCTATACTTTTGTACCACATCAATCTACTTATCATGACAAGAATCTTTAGAGAGGGAATCTCATTCATATTCATTGGAGTCTATTTCAGAACTATCTCTCAATTGAAGGATTCTCTCAACAACTTGTTGTTTGGTTTCTTCTTTTTCTTCTTCCCTGTACCTGTGTCCCATCTTGTCCTTAGAATTCATTGTGATGGGTTGTATCGGTTCTATGATGTCATCTTTTATTTTACCAATAGGACCTTTTCCCTCATATCCCATCTTTTCTAGGACTGTCTTACCTTTTCCATACTGCTATGTTAGTACATTTTAAGTGGATGCTTTTGATTGTTCTTCGTCCTTGTACAACCAATTCAAAACCTCCTTGTCTTCTGATTCATCCACTAAAGTGCCTTCTCTTACAAATTTTCCATAAAAGAGTGTGGTTGGTTGTGATGATTGTTGTCTTGATGTTGATGGTTGTCCATATGACTTAGGAGAAGATGAGAGTTGTGATAAACACAAGGATTGCTCAAATGCATATTCCCCCATGCCTTTATCTTTCAATTGGATCTTTTCAACCTATTTTGATAAGGCATTGAGTTGACTTTCGTGATTCACTGGAGTAGAATCACTGATACCCTTATCTTTTGATTGGTCCTTTTTCTCCACCCACTTTGACAAAGCATTTAGTTGTTTTTCATAGTTGGATGGACTAGGAGTTGTAGCTTCCCTGTTGTGTGGAAAAAAAATGTCCTAGTTTGTTCTAAGTGTGTTGCAGTATTGGGGGTTGTTGGAATCAATAGCAATAGTGATCTATTGTCTGTTAAAAGCAAATTTCAAACATTGGTGATATGTAGATGGTATAGCTTGCATCTCATGGATCCACAGACGTCCCAAGAGTATGTTGTATGTCAATTCTTTGTCCAAAACTTGGAATACTATATCTTTGACAACTAGTCCTACTTGAATTGGTAGGAAAATTAATCCTTGGGAGGATCTTTCTTTATCATCATATGCTTTTATTGTGATTTTCCTTCTAGGATCGATAACATTTTTAGAATATCTGATTGCACAAACAATTTTTAGAGTACAGATATTTAAGCCAGCTCCTATTAGAACATGTTTAACGTGGTGTTTGTGGATTAAGACCTCGATGTGGAGAGCAATGTTATGCAGATGGGTGATGGATACATCATCGTGTTCAGAAAATGATAAGCAGTGCAGTGCAGTCAAATGTCCCACCATAGTCTGAAATTGGAAAAATTCCAAATTGTTTAGTACCATGGTGTTGACTAGAGCTTGTTCTAAGATTTCCTTGTAAGTGGGTGAAATCTTTATAAGCTCTAATATGGATATTTGAGCGGGTATTTTTTGCAACTGGTCAACGATGTTATAGTGAGTTGTAGGGACAACAATAGTTTCTTTGGACAAGGAAGGGGTAGCTCCTTTCAATGTTACCTTGGCTTGTCATCTTTTTATTGCATTGATCGGTGAATTATCTTGTTTCTCTCTTATTTTGATGAAATTGATTTGATTGTTACTTGTAGTGATGTTGGAGATCAGATTTATTAGCACAAGGTCATTGATTTGACATGAGGTGGTGTCAATATCGTGGTGATGATTTTTAGTTGCAATGATGTTTTGTTGATGTTCAATGATGTTTTCATTTATTAGGTCATCAATTGCAATAAGATTTGTTTTGTCATGGGTTTGATCAGCAACCACCTCAATATGGAGAATATTGGTGTCATAAACATAGTTCACATTTTTTTCTTTGGTGTTCGAAGATGAGGACTCCCCCTTTTCATAGTTTGTTAGAGGGTTCTTAAACACTCCATGATCGTTGTTTGTTTGGATTCCTTCTACAAATATGGTCTTATTGTCAATCAAGTCTTGTATCAAGTGCTTCAATTGCATGCAATCATTGGTTTTATGCCCTTTGTTTTGATGAAAATCACAAAAATGTGCATCGTTCCACCATGGAGGCTTAACTTGTGGTTCCCAATTCCTTGCCTCTAGTAATGTTATGGCCTTTGCTTCAAGAAGTTCCTTTAGTGCTGATTCTGATGATTGTACCAAAGGTGTGAAGCTTCTTCGATTGGAGGATGTATGATATGATGGCGTTCTTGATCCAGCATTACCTTGATTGTTACTTTGGTTGAAATTTTGGTTGTTGTTTTGGTTGTTGGGTGGATTATTGTTTTGATTGGTTTTGGTGACTGCTGCTATCAAGTTGAATACAGGTTTTGTATCTTGGTTTTTAGTTGTGCCATCATTGTTACCCACATTCTTGTTTCATTTCCAAAACTTTGGTTTGTCGTTGTTGTTGTAATTGTTAGAGGAGTTTGATGTGTTATTGTCATTGCAAATTTTTATGACTCCTATTTTGACCAAAGCTTCTTCGATTTTAATCCCATTTTCAATCAAATTTTCAAATGTGTGTGTACATTGCAATTCCAACATGTAGCTCATCTTTAGGTTATCAATAAAGATTTCCATATTTTCTTTTTCAGGTACAGGATGAGAATATATTGCGAATAACCTTCTCAATTTTTACAAGAATATGAGGAACAATTCACCCTTTTTCTGTTTCAAGTTGCAAAGGTCCTTCATTGTTATGTCATGTTGAATGTTATAAGAATATTGGGTGATGAATTTGTTGACCAATTCTTCAAAGGTTTTTATTGGTGGTGCGAGCTTGGAAAACCATTCAAGGCATTGTCCACCTAGACTTCTGGGGAATAACCTCATCAAATAAGTTTCTTCATGAGAAAATTCAAGACTCATGGTTCTAAATTCCCTCACATGATCAATTGGATCTATTTTCCCATTGTATTTGTTGTACTTTGGGAATTCACAATGTTTAGGAAAAGGGATTATATGGATATCTTGATCAAAAGGATATGGACAAATGTCTTGGATCAAATATTGTTTTGATGTTCCCCTTTGCATGTCAATAAATTGTTGTTGAAGTTTCTTCATTTGATGAGTTAGGGAAATCACTTGTTCTATTTCTTTTTTAGGTTGTTTGAAAGGTGCTTTTAATTGATTAATGTCAAATTCCTCAAGCAATTTGACCCCATGTTTAGCCAACATTAGGAGGTATTTTTCCCCATTTCTTTCGAAAATATTTTCTAAGCATTTGTGGAAATTTGGATCTTGTTCAACATGTTGGATATATTCCTCGGTTATTTGTTCCCCTTCATTGTTGTGGATTCCATGGAAAGGATATTCTTTATCTTTAGCCATGGTGTTTTGCGTTTCATTTTTTTGATTTTCGGTGTTTTGAGTCTCAATGTTTGGAGTTTTGAGGCTTTGAGTTTCAATGTTTTGCATTTTGATGTTTTGTGATTCCAATTCTTTTTCCTTGAGTTTCTATTTTTGTAACCTTGTTTGGAAAGGCATACAAGTTTTATACTTCGACTAAACTTTGATCTTTATTTGGAATAGTGCCAAGGATTACAACTAAGTCAAATAGAATGAAAAATTCTATTGTTGAGACTAAGTTTTATTTGATTATACAACTTCGTTTCATGATGAAAGGATGATAAATCCTGATGATGAAACTATGCTTAACAATCAAAGATGTGATAGGTTTTATGATTTAGGCACTTTGAGATGTTTAGATATACATTTAATTAGGAGAATTCCACTTGTAGAGGTCAGTTTTGACAAGTTTAGACTCTATGGTATTTGAGGAAGGATTCTGGATTGAAAAAGATTCCAAATTTTGGCTCAAACTGTGAAATAGGGGATGAATTTAACTCTCGGGTTTTGCATTTAATGGATGCGCTAAAACAAAACCTGGATGTGCTAAAAGATTTGATAGATGCACTAAAACGAAGAGTCGACACACTAGAAAATTGCAGAGATGCGCTATAAGATTGCCTGAATGCGCTAGAACAGAGGGTTGATGCGCTAAAATATGTAGTGGATGTGCTATAATGGAGAGTGAATGCATTGGGAAAATGCTCAAATGCGCTATAAAAATTCCTACATGCATTGGAATAGAATATGGATGCACTGTAAGAGTGCACAGATTCGCTATAATATTGACTGTATGCGCTAAAATAGAGGTTCAATGCGCTAAAAGACTGCACAGACACGCTCTAAAAATGGCTGGATGCACTAGAACAAAGGACACATGTGCTATTCTAGAAAATTTCAATGTTTTGGCAGTCTGTCTTATTTTTAATCCATGAATCTAGATGTTACCAAGGTGTAATTTGTTGAACAATGGATTTTTCTTGGTTTCTAGCTTGTAAGTTGTAAGAATCAAGTGTTCAAATGGATGATTTTTTGAATCAAGGTTTTCACTTCCGTTGTGTGATGTTTTGTTTGAAATTTGTTTGAAAACACATTGGTAAAACACATCAAACATGTACAACCTAAGGCTGTGTAAGAAAATATTCACTGGACTCCCACTTGGATTTTACTCCAGCTGCACCTGCTTTTAGCGGATGATTAGATGCTTGACCCCACTAGCTCCCCTCCATGACACTCACTTCTCGGGGCAGCCAAGCATCAATACCCATGAATCTCCCATGACATACTTTTCATCTCTACTAAAAGCCGCAAAAATGTGGGGTGACTTCAGAATGACCGTTCTTATGCTAGCAAATAGATTAAGGATTTTGGCCTTGCTACAACAAAGGGTTCTAGTATAGGCATTCCGTTCGTGGGGGATCATCCATACGACAAGAGACCATTGCTTCCCTTCTTGTCAGAACAATCCTCGTGATACTTGAACTTTCCTCAAGTACCCACATTTATATCCCAGTTGGAAGTCGCTTGGCTTTAGCGTGTTACCGGTTGGGTTGTTCCCTTGGGTGATTACTTTTTCCCACAAGGCAAACCCTCTATGGATAAAATAAAATAAAAGTGAATGGGTCTGACTTTTTGGTCACCCAGTTAAGGGGAGAGCATATACCTACCATTCATCAAGCACGAAAGACATGGTGTTCTTTAACCTTCTAATTAAGCTAGATGCATATCTTAACAAGGAAGACCCTCTATGGATAAAATAAAATAAAAGTGAACGGGTCTGACTTTTTGGTCACCCAGTTAAGGGGAGAGCATATGCCTACCATTCATCAAACATGGAAGACATGGTATTATTTAACCTTCTAATTAAGCTAGATGCCTATCTTAATCAAAAGAAAGCATTAAATAACTTTGACCCCTGTATAAATCATCAATAGTTTGATAGGATTGTCTTTGACCAACGTGTAAAAGTACCTACAAGTAGAAAACACCAATTAGTTCTTGAATTTTTAAGATTTTGTAATTTTAACCAAATGCGCTAAAATATCATTCTAATGCACTAAAACAACTACCCTATGCGCTAAAATAACTCATATATGCGCTAAAAGAACTAATGAATGCACTAAAAGAATTGATGAATGCACTAAAAGAGGTGATGAATGTCCTGAAATACTCCCTATATGTGCTAAAACAGTTGATGTATGCATCAAAAGATTGATCGTATGCACTGTAACAAACCATGGATGTGCTGAAAGATTGGTTAGATGCACTGAAAAAAAAGTTGTATGTGTCAAAAGATTTGTCAGATGCATTGAAAGAATTCATGGTTGCGCTAAAACGTCACGTCTAGCCTATTTAAATGAACTTTTCTAGAAAATTGTTAGAAATTGGGTCTAACCCTATGATGGGTGCCAATTTATGTGTGTGTGAAATGTGAGAATTGTTAGTAAATCAACACAAACACCAATGATACATATTACATGAAAGATTTGAATAAAAGAACTACTCTATTTGCAGCAAACAAATCTTTAAAAACATTCCATTTTTCTCTATTCTCAAGGATTTATTAAACCATATTGGCTCTTAGATTTTTTATATGCACTATGGTTGTTAAAATGACAACTTGAGAAACGAGATGCTATTCAACATGCAAGCCAATTAAGTTCCTACATGAAACTAATGTGATGAAAGCTATGATGCTATGATAATGGAGATTATGATGAATGGATAATGTTACTACACTATGTGATACAAATGTTGTGATAAGAAGTTAAAATGATTCTGCATATGCTCAAATGATTAGTGATATGATAATCTAAAATGCAATTATAAAGCAAAACATGATTTAAAATGCATCTATAAAGAAAAACATGATTATATATGCAACTACAAAGTAAAAAATGATTCTAAGTATAGATTCCAAATGCTCCAAAGCTATTCCTGCACGATAACTCTAGTCGAATGTGGGATGCAAAATACTATGGAAAAGGGTTGTATTTATAGGCTTTTCCAAGCATCTTGTGATGTGGCAGCGATCAATGGTCCAAATTCAAACAAGAGGGATGAACGGTGGAGATGGAGAGGATCAAGAAGAATGTTCCCTTGATAAAAAACAACATGCCAAATGGATGAAGGAATCCCTTGACCAAAGACAACATGCCAAATGGATGGAGGAATCAAGTGTGTGAGAAAAATACCATGTGTTTGAAAGTTTGTTGAAGAAGTGTGTGAGGAATAAGCCATGTGTTTGAAAATTTGTTGAAGATAATTCTAATTAAAAATTAGAATTATTTAATTTCATGTGACCTTGGTGAGGTGGCATGAAAAGTTGCAGACATGTGCTTGAATTCCAAATTTGGGATTAGTGAGAATTAATTAAATAAAACAAACTTTAGAAATTCATTTATTTAATTAAATTACAGGAATGCAATTTTAGATTTGGAGAATTACAAGATATGAACTATATAAATAATTTGAGAATTTATTTATAAGTAGTTGAAATATTAATTAAATAACTTGTATTTAATTAATTAAATGTCTTGACCGATTTTAGGTGTATACACTGACCAATGTGGAAGTTAGAAATAACTGAAACTTGATTGAAAAATCTCCCACAACTTGCTTCCATAGAACCTACAAGTACACAAAATCAATCTTCTCATTAACCAATGTTGTCAAAATTAACGTTGTAATGCTAGGATAGCAACTATCATAATGAAAAACTCCTAAATACGTAAGAGATATGTGTGCAAATGGTTGGAAGGACTTCTCCAATGACAGAGTTATCTCTACCATTTGACTCCAACCAAAAAATACGGACATTGTTGGGTTGGAAATGCTTGCCAATCCATTTGTGTGCAAGGAACCAAAATGGTATGTAGGATGATTAGAAGGTGGACAACAACTTGAATCCCATGGATCTATGAGCTAATGTTTTGTAACTGAATGAGTATGCTCATTATGCACCTCATGAGTGTTTGATTCGCTAAAAAAATTACTCTCCAAATCATAGAGACTAAAACCATCATGAACATTCCTATCCATAGGCTCTTTTTGGAAATCTAACCAATACCCATTTGAACTACCATCACTAGATTGAGATAAGAGATCATCATTAGAAGCTGATTTGGAGACTTCAACATTCTCTTCCCATAAAAATGCATTAGTGATATCAACAATTTAATTATTTGCATTTAATCAACTAATGTCATCAAGGAAACCAAAAGTCTCATAAATTTATTTAGATTGTTTTGCACTTGCAACCAAGGCTATTGTTTTGTATTTTCCCTTATGCACAATCTCTTCAACAACAGTTGAATGCATTTCTAAGGGGTTATCCTGTATCTTTGTCATACATTCCTCATGATAAAAGTTGTTTTCTTCATGAGAAATTTCTACTATTTGTTGGCAAAACAAGGATAGAGAACTGAGAGTGGGGGGGGTGAATTAGTTGTCACAAAATATTTAAACTTTTCAAACTTAACTTAACTTAATCACAGATTTAGTGAATGAAAAATAAACCATAAACCATCAACACATCAGAAACACAAAGAACACCAAGATTTTTTACGTGGAAATCCTATTAGGGGAAAAACCATGAAGGATGTCAGTCCACAATATTATACCCTATTAAAAGTATAAAGAAGAATAATGGGAATGCACATGCATTTAGGCACACTACCTAGAGCTCACTGCCCAAAGAAGACACACTGTCTTACAAAATTCAGATTAGATCCATAGGGTATGAACTAAGAAAATAGCTTCTACAAAAGCCTGATTACAGTTCTGGTTAAACACAAAAACACTCCTTCATACTTTTCTCAAACTTCTTCACACTTTACTCTGTAATCGAATGATTAGATCACTATTCACACATTTTCTCTTCCTCTGCTCTCACACACACTTATGCACACTTCACTTTTCTCAAACAATCGCTCTTATATATCCGCAACATGGATTTGCATCAACAACTTTGTCGACCAAAATAAAATATGAAATATAAAACATATACACAATGTTGGCCCAAATTTACAAGTAAATTTCCAATCCAAATCAAACACCATCGGCCAATATTATATTGTGTCCCAAAACAACATCCTTGAGCATGCCAAACATTCAAATTTTAATCTCCAAGGATCCACAACACGTTACAACCACCATGTTGGCCAAGAACATAAAAACCCAAATGCACAAGAGAAAAATCACCAACCACGAACACACCAATCAACGCAGATGTGCAACAAAGATAGAGAGTTATCTAGAAGCATCCAAAAGCATCAAGAAACATTAGAGAAGCATATGTAATAATCAAAATTACTAGAATCGCACCAACTTCAGTTAGGAACACTAACCGAAGTAGCAGAAAAATTGTCAGAATACAAATCTTCATAACTTGCTCAAAACTTCATGCGGACCTCTAAAACTTCTAGTGGATAAACTAGATACACTCAGAAAGAAACCCTTTAATCAAAAATGATTGATCAACAATGTAATAATCAAGACACCTTCATGACCTTCACTATTCCACTGACAACCTGTAGCACTTCTTATTACAATTTTCTCAATATCCTCGACATATACAACCTTCAATACAACAATGCCAATAGTGTTGACATCAATGACAACCACATATCAGCAATACAACCACAACATCCAACAATCTCCCCCTTTGGCATTGATGGAAACACATGATTTGAAAAATACCATCAACACAACAACACTTATTCTTCCTTAGGTTTTGAATCTTCTCCTCAACTCTTCTCTTCCAAAAATATTTTTCACATTGCACTTCTCCCCCTTTGACATCAATGGAAAAGGACTCTTCTATACAAACTCTGAAACACATATCTACACATCTGACTACTCCCCCTAAGTAGCAGGCACCACAACATCAATCTGGATCAAAATATGATCATGAAGTGCATGGATTGATGCAAACCAATGCATTTCTAGTTCATATCAGGAGGGGTAATCACCCCTAGCATCCCTTTGAGATACTCAAAGGTATCTTTTGGAAAAGGCTTGGTGAAAATGTCTGCAATCTATTCTTTGGTAGGAACATACTCCAGTCTGACTTCTTTCTCACTTACTTTCTCCCTCAGAAAGTGAAACTTGATTGATATATGCTTGGTCTTAGAGTGTAGCACCAAATTCTTTGATATGTTTATTGCACTTGAGTTGTCATAGTATATGGCCATAGGCTCATCATATACAACTCTGATATCTTTCATCATCTGTTTCATCCACAACACTTGAGTACAAATATTTGCAGCAACAATATACTCTGCCTTAGTAGTACATAGGGAAATGGAATTCTACTTTTTACTCAACCAAGACACTAGCTTCTTCCCTAGGAAGAAGGCACCACCACTAGTTCTTTTCATGCCATCTACATCTCCTGCCCAGTCTACATCAATATAGACACTTAAGATAAGATTATCATCTTTAGGATACCAAAGCCCAAAATCAATTGTTCCTTTCAGATATTTGAAAATTCTCTTTACAACAGTCACATGAGATTCTTTTGGATCAGCTTGAAACCTAGCAACCATACACACAACATTCATGATGTCTATTCTGGTCTAAGTTGAGTAGAGCAATCCACCAATAATTGACCTGTATCTTGTTTGATTTGCCTTAGGACAATCATCATTTTGTGTTAACTTGCATCCGGTTACCATGGGTGTACCAACAGGCTTTGAGTCTTCCATGCCAAACTTCTTCAACAATTCTCTTACATATTTGGACTAAGATATGAAAATACCATTATCCAACTGAGTGACTTGTAATCCTAGAAATAACTTCATTTCTCCAATCATACTCATTTCAAATTCACTTTTCATTTCATCAACAAACTACATACATAGATCATCATCTCCTCCAAAAATAATGTCATCAACAAAGACTTCAATAATCAACTCTTTATCATGATCCAACATAAAATACAAGTTGTTATCAGTAGTACCTTTATTGAATCCAAGCTTTATTAAGTATTTATCCAGTCTAGCATACCAAACTCTGGGGGCTTGCTTGAGTCCATGCAACACTTTCTTCAATCGAAAAACCGTGTCTTCCTTATCAGATAGTTGAAATCCATCTGACTATTCAACATATACCTCTTCTTCTAACTCACCATTCAAAAATGTTGAATTCACATCCATTTGATAGACTTTATAGTTCTTATATGTGGCATAAGCAAGAAATAATCTTACAACTTCAATTCTAGCAACAAGAGCAAAGGTTTCTTCAAAATCAATACCTTCCATTTGTGAATACCCTTTACATACCAATCTTGCTTTATTATGAACCAATTCACCTTGTTCATTCAGTTTATTTCAAAAGACCCACTTAGTACCAATCACATTTTTGTCTTTAGGTCTAGGAACAAGAATCCATGTATCATTCTTTTCAATCTGGATCAATTCTTCCTTCATAGCTTCCATCCAGTGTTCATCATTATAGGCTTCATTGAAATTGTTAGGATCAGCCTTGGAAATCAGACAATACTCTTCTACAATCCTTCATCTAGTTTGCACACCTTTATTCTTATCTCCTATAATTTGATCTTCAGAACGATTTAGCTTTACATACCTCAGAATTTTATAATTCTCTCACACTTCTGGTTCTTCTATTCTTTTTTCTGCACTTCCACTTGTCTCTCCTTCCCGACTTTCTTGATTCACCAGAACAATTTGAGCTTGATTTCATGTCTAAGCATTCTTCCCTTTGTCTATATTATCTTACTGGTCATCTGAATCATATCCACAATATCTAGATGATCTAGCAAAGTCCTCATCAACTCTGACATTTGCACATTCAACCATTTTCTTCAATCTTCTATTATAGCACTAGTAAGCCTTGCTTTTAGTAGAGTAACCTAGAAAGATTCCTTCATCACTCCTTTCATCAAACTTTCCTATGTCTTCATCTCTCTTAATATAACAATTTCTTCCAAAGATCTTGAAATATTTAACAGTTGGCTTATAACCAAACCATAGCTCAAAAGGAGTCTTACTAGAAATACCATTGGCATTTACCCAGTTTAGAGTGTACACAATAGTATTTACAACTTCTCTCCAATAGATGTGAGGCACATTACCTTCCAATATCATTGTTCTAGTAGCATCCAAAAATGTTTTATTCTTTCTCTCTACAACTCCATTCTATTGAGGGGTCTAGGGAGTAGATAATTGTCTTCTGATTCCATGCTCTTCATAAAAAGAATTGAACTCCCAGGAAGTGTACTCACCACCTCTGTCTGACCTTCATAAAAAGAATTGAACTCCCAGGAAGTGTACTCACCACCTTTATTGAATCCAAGCTTTATTAAGTATTTATCCAGTCTAGCATACCAAACTCTGGGGGCTTGCTTGAGTCCATGCAACACTTTCTTCAATCGAAAAACCGTGTCTTCCTTATCAGACAGTTGAAATCCATCTGACTATTCAACATATACCTCTTCTTCTAACTCACCATTCAAAAATGTTGAATTCACATCCATTTGATAGACTTTATAGTTCTTATATGTGGCATAAGCAAGAAATAATCTTACAACTTCAATTCTAGCAACAAGAGCAAAGGTTTCTTCAAAATCAATACCTTCCATTTGTGAATACCCTTTACATACCAATCTTGCTTTATTATGAACCAATTCACCTTGTTCATTCAGTTTATCTCAAAAGACCCACTTAGTACCAATCACATTTTTGTCTTTAGGTCTAGGAACAAGAATCCATGTATCATTCTTTTCAATCTGGATCAATTCTTCCTTCATAGCTTCCATCCAGTGTTCATCATTATAGGCTTCATTGAAATTGTTAGGATCAGCCTTGGAAATCAGACAATACTCTTCTACAATCCTTCATCTAGTTTGCACACCTTTATTCTTATCTCCTATAATTTGATCTTCAGAACGATTTAGCTTTACATACCTCAGAATTTTATAATTCTCTCACACTTCTGGTTCTTCTATTCTTTTTTCTGCACTTCCACTTGTCTCTCCTTCCCGACTTTCTTGATTCACCAGAACAATTTGAGCTTGATTTCATGTCTAAGCATTCTTCCCTTTGTCTATATTATCTTACTGGTCATCTGAATCATATCCACAATATCTAGATGATCTAGCAAAGTCCTCATCAACTCTGACATTTGCACATTCAACCATTTTCTTCAATCTTCTATTATAGCACTAGTAAGCCTTGCTTTTAGTAGAGTAACCTAGAAAGATTCCTTCATCACTCCTTTCATCAAACTTTCCTATGTCTTCATCTCTCTTAATATAACAATTTCTTCCAAAGATCTTGAAATATTTAACAGTTGGCTTATAACCAAACCATAGCTCAAAAGGAGTCTTACTAGAAATACCATTGGCATTTACCCAGTTTAGAGTGTACACAATAGTATTTACAACTTCTCTCCAATAGATGTGAGGCACATTACCTTCCAATATCATTGTTCTAGTAGCATCCAAAAATGTTTTATTCTTTCTCTCTACAACTCCATTCTATTGAGGGGTCTAGGGAGTAGATAATTGTCTTCTGATTCCATGCTCTTCATAAAAAGAATTGAACTCCCAGGAAGTGTACTCACCACCTCTGTCTGACCTTCATAAAAAGAATTGAACTCCCAGGAAGTGTACTCACCACCTTTATTGAATCCAAGCTTTATTAAGTATTTATCCAGTCTAGCATACCAAACTCTGGGGGCTTGCTTGAGTCCATGCAACACTTTCTTCAATCGAAAAACCGTGTCTTCCTTATCAGACAGTTGAAATCCATCTGACTATTCAACATATACCTCTTCTTCTAACTCACCATTCAAAAATGTTGAATTCACATCCATTTGATAGACTTTATAGTTCTTATATGTGGCATAAGCAAGAAATAATCTTACAACTTCAATTCTAGCAACAAGAGCAAAGGTTTCTTCAAAATCAATACCTTCCATTTGTGAATACCCTTTACATACCAATCTTGCTTTATTATGAACCAATTCACCTTGTTCATTCAGTTTATTTCAAAAGACCCACTTAGTACCAATCACATTTTTGTCTTTAGGTCTAGGAACAAGAATCCATGTATCATTCTTTTCAATCTGGATCAATTCTTCCTTCATAGCTTCCATCCAGTGTTCATCATTATAGGCTTCATTGAAATTGTTAGGATCAGCCTTGGAAATCAGACAATACTCTTCTACAATCCTTCATCTAGTCTGCACACCTTTATTCTTATCTCCTATAATTTGATCTTCAGAATGATTTAGCTTTACATACCTCAGAATTTGATAATTCTCTCACACTTCTGGTTCTTCTATTCTTTTTTCTGCACTTCCACTTGTCTCTCCTTCCCGACTTTCTTGATTCACCAGAACAATTTGAGCTTGATTTCATGTCTAAGCATTCTTCCCTTTGTCTATATTATCTTACTGGTCATCTGAATCATATCCACAATATCTAGATGATCTAGCAAAGTCCTCATCAACTCTGACATTTGCACATTCAACCATTTTCTTCAATCTTCTATTATAGCACTAGTAAGCCTTGCTTTTAGTAGAGTAACCTAGAAAGATTCCTTCATCACTCCTTTCATCAAACTTTCCTATGTCTTCATCTCTCTTAATATAACAATTTCTTCCAAAGATCTTGAAATATTTAACAGTTGGCTTATAACCAAACCATAGCTCAAAAGGAGTCTTACTAGAAATACCATTGGCATTTACCCAGTTTAGAGTGTACACAATAGTATTTACAACTTCTCTCCAATAGATGTGAGGCACATTACCTTCCAATATCATTGTTCTAGTAGCATCCAAAAATGTTTTATTCTTTCTCTCTACAACTCCATTCTATTGAGGGGTCTAGGGAGTAGATAATTGTCTTCTGATTCCATGCTCTTCATAAAAAGAATTGAACTCCCAGGAAGTGTACTCACCACCTCTGTCTGACCTTAGGCATTTGATGTTCAAACCTGTCTCATTCTCTGCCATAGCTTTGAAAGTTTTGAATTTCTCTAATGCTTCACATTTTTCTCTTAAGAAAGCAACCCATATCATCCTAGAGTAATCATCAATAAGCAGCATAAAGTACCTTTCTCCTTGTAGAATTTTGATTCTAGAGGGACCGCACAGATCAATATGTACCAACTCTAGTATTCCATTACTATGATGTTGTTTGCTCTGAAAAGAAACTCTAGTCTATTTTCCCATCTAACATTCCTTGCATATTGTGTTAGTAGGATTTACTAGCTTAGGTAGATTTCTTACTGCTTGAGTGGTGCTTACCTTGACAATGTTATTAAAATTCACATGACACAACCTCCTATGCCATAACTAGCTTTCATCCATTTAAGAAATCAAACAACTTACATCAACACTCAAGTGAAAAATATTACCTTTTGTCTTTGTACCTGAAGCAATTTCATTTCAAGAACTTCCAAGTATCCTGCATCTTCCATTTTTGAACTGAAGATTGTAACCCTCGTCCACCATCTTTCCAACACTCAACAGGTTATGCTTCAAGCCTTCAACATAAATGACATCATTAGTGTTATGTTTACCACCAAGACAAATAGATCATCTACCATGAATCACACTAGCATTGTTATCTCTGAATCTTACAACCCCACTATCATATTTCTTTAGATTTACAAATTTGCTTTTGTCACCAGTCATATGATGTGAGCATCTACTGTTAATAACCCACTCATATTTTTCTTCAATTCGAGATGCAAGAGCTTTCTCAACATTAGCAAATTTAGTAGCCACTAGACCATTTTCCTTGATAGCAATGAAAGCCCATTCATCTTCATTTCCATTTTCTTTATCAAATTCTTCATTAGTCACACCTTCTTTAGCATAATAGCATTTCTTTTGAAATCTAGGTTTGTAAGGCTTGGACCTAGAAACTCTTTCAGGACACCTTGAAGCAAAATGACCTATTTTCCTACAAGAGAAACATTTAATAGGAAACTTTCCTTTATACTTACCTTGTCCTATGCCTTCTTTCTTCACAATCAATACTTCTAGCTCTTCTACCTCTCTTTCTTCTTCTTCAAGTTGTTTCATCTCTTCCTCATTCTTGAATGTCTTTCTAGAAATTTCTCCCAGATCATATCTTTCCATGTTTCTTCCAAATACAAAAGCCTTAAATTTAGATTCAGTCTTAGGGGAAGAATCACCAAATTCACTCAACTCAAAAGTAGCAAGTTTACCAATCAACATATCTCTTGTCACATTTGTCACTATTCTGAGCTCTTTAATAGCATGAGCCTTTGATTTGTAAGAGGGAGGAAATGATTTGAGCACTTTAGCTACAATTTCTTGTTCATCCAAGGTACCAGCGGTACATCTAATACCCATCACAAGTTCATTTACTTTTTGCATAAAAGAAGAAATATTTTCATGTTCACCCATCTTCAAAGTTTTGTACTTGGCTTTCAAACTTGTTAGCTTAGCAACCTTCACAAGTGCATCTCCTTCATACAAAGTCTCCAGCTTCTTCCAAATCTCATGAGGTATCTTCAGATCCATCACATTTATCATTTCTTAATCTATCAGAGCACTCAACAAAGCTTCAATAGACCTGATATTAGTCTCAGCCTCTTTAACCTCATCAGGAGTGGAAGGACCATTTTGAGGAATAACATATCTGTTCTTTGTAATCTTCCAGAAGGGTTCACCAATACACCTAAAATGACATTCCATTCCTTCTTTCCATAGAGGGTAATTTGTTCCATCAAATCTAGGACTGTCCTTCTTGTATGATGCCATCTCAGATCACCTCAAGCTTTTAAACTTCTTCAGAGGAACCTGCTCTTATACCAATTGTTGGAAAAAGAAGGATAGACAACTGAGAGGGGGGGTGAATCAGTTGTCATAGAATATTTAAACTTTTCAAACATAACTTAATTACAAATCTGATGAATGAACAATAAACCATAAACCATCAACACATTAGAAACATAGAGAACACCAAGATTTTTTACGTGGAAACCCTGTTAGGGGAAAAACCACGGTGGATGTCAATCCACAATATTATACCCTATTAAAAGTATAAAGAAGAATAATGGGAATACACATGCATTCAGGCACACTTCCTAGAGCTAACTGCTCAAATACAAGATGACTCACTACCCAAAGAAGACACACTGTCTTACAAAAATTCAGATTAGATCCGCAGGGTATGAATTGAGAAAATAGCTTCTACAAAAGCCTAATTACAGCTCCGGTTAAGCACAAAAACACTCCTTCACACTTCGCTCAAACTTCTTCACACTTTGCTATGCAATTGAATGATTAGATCACTATTCACACATTTTCTCTTCCTCTGCTCTCACACACACTTATGCACACTTAACTTTGCTCAAAAAATAACTCTTATATATCCACAACATGGATTTGCATCAACAACTTTGTCGGCCAAAATATAATATGAAATATAAAACATATGCACAACATCGACCCAAATTTACAAGTAAATTTCCAATGCAAATCAAACACCATCAGCCAATATTATATTGTGGCCCAAAACAATATCCTCAAGTGCACCAAACATTCAAATTTTAATCTCCAAGGATCCACAACACGTTACAACCACCATGTCGGCCAAGAACATAAAAACCTGAACACATAAGAGAAAAATCATCGACCATGAACACACCGATCAATGCGGACATGCAACAAAGATAGAGCATGATCTAGAAGAATCCACAAGCATCAAGAAACATTAGAGAAGCATCCACAACAACTGAAATTACTAGAATCACAACTTCAATCAAGAACACTAACTGAAGTAGCAAAAAAACTGTCAGAATACAAATCTTCATAACTTGCTCAAAACTTCATGTAGACCTCTAAATCTTCTGGTGGATAAACTACATACACTCAACAAGAAACTATTTAATCCACAATGATTGATCAGGAACGTACTGATCAAGAAACCTTCATGACCTTCACTATTCCACTAACAACCTGTAGCACTTCTTATTACAATTTTCTCAATATCCTTGACATATACAACCTTCAATACAACAATGCTAATAGTGTTGACATCAATGACAACCACATATCAGCAACACAACCACAACATCCAACACTATTAACTCCTCTTCTTCCCCATGCTTCTCGTTGTCCAAGAAAGGTTTTAGTTTCTTCTCACACTATTAGCCAATTCATATGCAGCTAAAGAAGTAACCTATTCTTTCCTCAAAACAGTCACTAACATAGATAAGATGGGATGGGAGATAGCATCACTTTCATTAATAATCAAGGCCATAATGGTTCTCATGCAAATAGAAATAGTTTTTCCATGTTCCTCACTGATAGAAACTATGGAATGATGAAACATTTGAATAATAATATCATCACAATATAAATCAATCAAAAGAAAACATGATCTAACCTTTTCCATTAATTCTAAAATCTCAACCCTTTTACCAAAAGCAGGGATTCTAATATCATCTAACCCATGAAAGATTTCAATAATAAGCTATAGTATCTCCCTCATTATGTCATCATTGTAGAGTTCTTCAAGAACTGAAATTTTCATAATTTCACTGAGACAAGTGGTGACTACAAGCCTCACATCTTTATTTCAATGCCTCATAATCTAAGGCTGGACTAATGCAATCAATGGTGTTTTTGTTTCCCATTTCAAAACCTCACAATTTGATTGCTCCAAACTTGCTAAACACATTTCCATTTCATTCAACCTATCAAGAAGAACTCTTTTTGATTGATATCGAGATTCAAGTTGTTTTCCCAATGCATAAAGTATACTACTCACACCCGTTACTTTCAATGAAGGCTCAAACCGAATAACTTTGAATAAATAACTTAAGTGTTTTGTTAAAGGACTCTTTTCTTTGTTGGCCATCTTTTGTCAATGAAATTCACAATGAAAACACATAGTCTGGAAAATTTTTCAGCTCTGATACCTCTGTAATAACACCCCCTTGTTTTTTTTAAGTTTTCACCAATTGATACAATAGCAATAACTTCAAGCAATAAACATGTAACATGAAATTTTGACAAAATATAAACATAAGGTTTGGATATTCAAGTCTTCAACTATTACAAATTACTAATGATGGTTTCATTCATTAAATAGACCATTGTTACAAATTGAGCATTCATTCAATTGATTTTTTGTAAGATGATCATGGTTTACACCTCAAGCAATATTACCTATTTACTATTACCTTTTTTGGTTAAATTGATTAAATAAATGAATGTGTTTTATGGATCTCTACATGAATGTGTTTTATTAATCTTTATATGAATATATGTTTAATGAAACTTGAATGAATGAATGAATGAATGATTGATTGATGTGCTTTGATATTTTATAATGTTTCTAACTATGAAATGTATGATGCATAAGAATATGTTTTGTTCGGCTAACTACGGTTATGATGTGCCAAGTTGAGTGTAGGAATAGGTTCGATCCTCTAGAAGAGAGGGGAAGTATCACTCAAGAGAAGAACTTGGTCTGATAACCCTTAATGAGCCTAACTGAGAAATCACACACTCATATCCTAATTGGTCATAGAGAGTCAAGTTAGTTTTAGGAAAGGTAAATAACCTTTGTTGTGAATGATGTGATTGAGAATTGTGATGAAGTCTAGATGTCCTGTGTTAGTCTTTCCTTGTATGCTTTTTGTGGTATTGATGAGATATATGCATAAGATGTATATATGTATATGTGTACATGTCTACGGTTGACTCATACATGTGATTGAATACGTACACAAGTATACATAGGTAGACGTACCTATGCATGCTCATGGATAGATCAACCGTATGCATTAGGATACCGATTGGACTAAATTGACATATATATATATATATATATCCCATGTATGTATGTTGATCAATGGGATTGCATGTATGAGTATGTAATGAAGATAATGAAATAGGATTATGTATATATGTATATGTGGTATATATTAATATATATATGTGTAATGTTATAATGACATATATATATTTATATATATATAAATATATATATGTATATGCATAATAGTATTCTTTATTATATATTATATAAATATGTCTGTTGATGTATTTGGTAGACCTCATGAAATATATATATATATATATACATATATATAATATATATATATACATATATATAATATATATATACATATATATAATATATATATACATATATATAATATATATACATATATATAATATATATAAAAATATATAATATATATATATGAGAATTGAAATTATTAATATAAACCATAAAGCTCATAAGATAGCGCTAATTATTGTTGCTAGTAATATGTAGCAAAGCATATGATATAACATGGGGTGCAAGAAGCTTAAAGCACAACTTCAAGTGGTAGATATTCAAGCACATAAAGTAAAGTTGACCAAGTTAAACATTAAAGCATAATCACGTAAGAAGTATTGCAACTGTGTTAAATGCTTAAGCAGTGAAGTGAATGCTATGTGAAGAAAATAATAAGGTAGCAGGATGCACCTGTGAAGGTGGCACCATATTTAGGAGAGGTTGTAATGCAAAAGAAGTCTATGAATTTGAATAAGCTTGTAAATAGTGTTTTGAACTAGTCAAGTGCAAACTTGGCATCATTTTGAAATGGAATTTGAATTAGGAAACCTGTTATCTATTTGTTGTCCCAAATACTAAGTCAAATCAGCCATGAAACTGTCATGTGTTGCAAACCTTTGAGTGAGTCATTGCATGGAGAAGAAATGTGGCAGAGATACTTTCTTGTTTGTAGCCTTTGGTTGCTCACAAGTTAGTATAAATAGAGGTTCCAATTCTACCAAATGCTACACTTAGCTTTTTGAATATCTTGATGTTATTTTTACTATGAGTTTGAAAGGTTGTGAGATGAGAGTTATTTTGGTATTTTGCATTTGTGTTTATTATGAGATTTTTTGAGAAGTTAGAAGAGGATAGTCAAGTGGAAATTGGATAAGGTGTCAATCAATTTGAGGATTCATACTAGGAAGGATTTTAATCAATTGGAGCTCATATAGACATGCTAGTTTCTATACCTTGGTCTTTATGTTGGAAAGGATAATTTAGTTTGTCTACTATGTTGGGAAAAGAGTATTTTTGAGTATGATGTAGTGTTTGTTTGAGATTGCTTGTTTCATGGTTATGAAATATGTTGTATAACCTATCTTGTTGATTATGTCCTTATGCACCCTATATATGGGAGTTTATTTGAGTGTAATTTAGTTATACTATGTATAGATATTTTCTCTTTATGAAGGGAGTCTATGTTAGACGTATGTAGCATTATGCAAGATGTTGTATAAAAAATTTGATAGTATAGTTGTATTGTTATGGGATGATTATGTGGGGGTTATTCCTGGGATTGATTAGATTTTTGGGAAAGGGGGTAACCTAGATATAGAGTATAATGGTCATTATAAACCAAATCGAGCTAGGAAGGTGAGTGAACGTGTAAGTTAAGGGTAATGGAATTTTTTCCAAAGTAGTGTAAGTAGCCACTGTTTACACTATTGCTTTCACTATCATTTGGGATTACGTACTAGGAATGGGATGTTCATACATGTAAGTTATAACCACTGTATGTCAATCTAGAAATGTATAGGACACAACACCAAGCATGAAATAGGCTATTATTACGAGGTTACCAAACCAAGCTCTTTGTCAAAGGGTAGGGCCATCTTACCAGTTAGGCAGATGTGTGGGGGACTGCACTAAGTCTGAGGTTGGTAGAAAAGCACTTGAGTGATGCTTCTCCTCTTCAATTGGCAGCCAAGATTTGAGAGAGAATTCTTGGACCATTGTACTTTATACTTGTTTTAAGTGTATTTTGTATCCATCTCTAATGAAATTGAAAACATGAAATGTCATATGGAAATCATGTATCATCATTATTTGAATCAATGAAAGGAATTATTTTGTATGCAATGGAAAGGTTTGAAATATGTTTCAAATGTGCATTTATTATTCAAAGGAAAAAAAAAATTGTATTACTCATAAGAGTTAGATGCATAAACTATTTACTTCTGGGTGAAACATAGGAAAATTATTGTGTAGAACAATGGGCATGTTACACATGGTATTAGAGCTATTAGGTTTAGCTCTGGCACCTATGTGCTTTCTATGTTTCCAATCCAACATTATGATAATATAATGTTTGTAAATTCTTGTGCCAAGATGGTGCATCTCAAGATGATTGCAAGGAAGTTAGTGATCATAAATGAGTGCTACTTATAGGCCAAGAAGGAAAGAGAAGCCCTTGTTCATACCATTGAGTGAACCAACCATGACAATGGCATTTGACTGAGTGATATTGAGACTATCAGTCACACCCTTTCACGCATCAACCAAGAGAAGAGAAGGATGAAAGATGAAGCCAATTTCAACCATTTACCTCCTATCTCTTCGACAAAGTCAAACTCTTTATCACTTTCTAGGGATATGCCCTTAGAATGTAGTGTTAGTCTAGAAATGTTATTTAGGGACCCTTGTGTTATACCTATGTCTGTAATTATTGTAATTGCCTCAAGTGCCAAATTAGAGGAATGTGTTCCCCAAAATTATGTATCAAAAGATAAATCTGAAGGATACTACCATTTTTGGGATAAAGATGAGCAAAAATCAGAGGGTTATATCCCACATAGTTATGTATCAAAAAGAGAATCTGAGGGACACTCTCCCTTGGACTATCTAAATAGTGATTCTATGTAAACTTAAGGATATTGAAATCCTTCATCAATTTGAAATAAAAACATGTTTCTTTTGGAAAAACTTGGTGGTGTTTCAATTCGCACCTCTAGAATGTAGATTAGAAATGGATGGCTATGCACAAATAAACTGCTCTTCGAATTAGGAGGGGACACTCCCTCTTTGTTGATGTTTCTTAAAGAAAGTAAACTAAACTAATTTTCCAATCTTTTTGTTTAGCTAAGAGCACAAGGTTATAAAACTTTTTGTTTAGCTAAGAGCACAAGGTTATAAAATTTGGTGGTGTTTCAATTTGCACCTCTAGAATGTAGATTAGAAATGGATGGCTATGCACAAATAAACTGCTCTTTGAATTAGGAGGGGACACTCCCTCTTTGTTGATGTTTCTTAAAGAAAGTAAACTAAACTAATTTTCCAATCTTTTTGTTTAGCTAAGAGCACAAGGTTATAAAACTCAAGCGTCGTAGCTAAGATTTTCTCTTTTAGAAGTTCAACTACGACTAAGCCTACTCTAATGACATTTCTAACTACTCAAGTAAACGCAGAGCTTGAGAGTTAGAAATGAACAAGGAATGATTCTTTGACATAAATACTTAGATAAAATTTCTTCCAACGCACATCTACTATACTTTCAATGCAAGCTAAAATAAAGATCATGTAAGCATACCACATAAAACGGAAACCTAAGATAGTAGATCAAAGCAAATGAGGCATAAGATTTCCTTTTCTCAAATTTCAAGTAACAAAGATCACACTTCTAGGACAACAATAATGTAGTAAAATAGGCTTACAGTTTAGTGATCAAACCATAATACATTGACACAAGTAACACAAGAATTGAACAACTTATAGCTAAAAGAGGCATACGAGCTAGATCTTACACTAAGTGAACTAAAACTGATCAACAACAACTTGTAGGAAAAATAGGCTCATTAATTTTCTATCACAATAACCATTAAAGAAAAATGGGCAAGGCTTCCCTTATTTATACACAAGTAGAGGAGTAGGGAACCCTAAAATATCCTTTCTTTTACAACCAAGACTTTCCAACATGCAAGATTTATTTCTAAAGCTAAAATAAGATAAACATCTAACAACCTATGAAAACATAAAAACAGGAAAAGTGCCAACTATTAGATCTTGATTTCTTTTCTCCCTCAAAGAATGGATAAGAATGAGACAAGAATAGAAAGAAATCATGAGATAAGAATGGGAAGAAAGCTGGGAGAAAGCTGTTGCTTTAAATCTCAACCACATCTATCAAAAAGCTGGAAATTGTATCTCTATCAGGAGCATCAATAATATCTATAACAAAAATTTTCTTTTCTAGGATCTCTTCACCTTCTGCAGTTGAACTTAGAGAATCTTTGACCTCTTTAGCTACTTTATGAGTTCTATTGTTGAAAAACATCGCTGTCCCAAAAGATGACTCACTAATTGATAACTTGGCGGCTCTACAACTTTATGTTTTTGACACTTCTCTTGATTTCCAACATAAGAGTATTGTACAAATCTTTTCCAATAGTTGTCCTTTTGCTCTTACCACACCCTTTCACATTCTTCAACTGAGATGAAGATATTTTCTATTCATGGTGGCATTGAAAAAACACTTCTCTACATCATCCTTTCAGATAATCACGATACAACACTTCTTTGGCTCTAAATTCCATAGGAGAATACTATATGCTGAAAAACTTAAAGTTTGACTATACACTTGACTATGCTCGGACAAGTTCTACACAAAAGCTAAAAATAGCTTGCTGATTTTTCTTCTTCAAATAGGTAGATTTTTCAAAAATAATTTGAGATATGGGTTTTGTAGAGAATCTCGTTGCAAGAAGACCTAGATCGTTCATTCTTGAAAAAAATTTATGGCTAGTTAAGCATAAACCCTAATTTTTTATTTTTTACTTGAAAAAAGTTGAGAGCTAGGTTTTGTACAGAGTCACGTTTTATATGAACCCAATTGATCAGATTTTGAAAATACTAAAGATTTCTCGGACATGTGAGAAAAAAGAAGATTCTTGAAGATTGATTTTTTTTCCAAAGTTATTGAGAATCACGAACCAAGCTGACCCAGATTGCTGAAAATTGAAAATATTGACCCCTTTCTTCTGAAAAATTGATGCCCTAGAGAAATAAAGCATGAAAAAGTGAGCCTATATGTGAGATGATCTAGAAAATATGAAGAACGCTGAAAAAGAACTAAGTTTTGGCCTTCAAATCTTGAAATGAATAAAATTTTAAGTTTCCTCCTCTCTTGCTTTTGGACGCTACCTGCAAAAAAAATTGGATAATGAATTTCAAAGCCTCCTTAAATAGATTTTGAGGAAGAAAACATTTTTATTCTCTAGCTTTAAATCTTTTAAAGCCAATCCTGATCAGATTCATCGAATGTGGATTTTATTTGAATGATGCATGATGAAAACTAAAAAAAAATTCTAAGGCATTGAGCCTTAGGTGCCCTTCTTGACTAGGGGGGGGTTTCTTCTCCAAACTTAGCCAATTTTCATGAAATTTCAACTTTTTCTTGAGTTTTGACCCCAGTTTGATCTTGATTTTCGAAAACTTGGTGAATCATGTGAGCTAATTGAATGATCCATTGTGGAGCCTGACTGAGTCTGAGAAGATTATCCTAGAGGAAATTTTTGATAAAAACAGTATATAATCCCTCAAAATGTTGGGCACCCCTGGCTACCTGGGGCGCCCAAGCTTACCAGTGTTAGCAATTTTCATGTTCTTCAACTTTTACTTATTTTATGTTCTTCAGATGAATTCTCATTTATGGATGATCAGGGCATCCGATGAACTAATGGCTAGACTCATTGGATCTAGCCTGATGAATTTTGAAGGGGGTCTCCTGGGAGTGATATTTTATGAAAACTAATTTTAGGACCTCAAAAGCTTGGGCGCCCCTGACTACCTGGGGCGCCCATGGCTTCCAAACTTAGAATTTTCTTGAGATTTTCATTTTGCACAATTTTATCCCTTCGCTTTGTGTTTGATATCTAGTGACTGCCAACTCTGATGGATTTTTTGGTGAGTGTGTTTGAAATTTGGTCCAATTTTAAAGAAAACATTCTGGAGGTGCCAACGCCTAATTCAACCATTTGATGACCCAAAAGCTTTGGCCCCAATCTCCTCCTAGGGCGCCAAAGATCTCCAACCTTAGCTAATTTTGGCTCTTTTTCATCCTTCAAACTTGAAACCTTGTGTTGTGTCCTCCACTCAATCTAAATTTGCTAGTAGTCGATGAGTTTGATGATTTGGCTAAGATATTCACTGCGAAGCTGGAATTTTTTTGAAGAGATTGATTGATCTAGAAAACCATAACCACTAGATTTGAGCCTCCAAAACCCTAGGTTCCTATCTCCTCTTAGGGTGCCCAAGATCTCCAGACTTAGAATATTTTCTCATAATTTCATGATTTACATTTTGATTCTTTATTGAGACCTCTCTATTCGATCTTCAATTTTGGACATCCTCATGTCACCAAAATGTTGGCTGATGTAAAGCCATTATATTTCTAGAAGGATAAGAAAGGGGATGCTGCAAGGTTTGTAGCCAGTTTCTTGGAGTGTTAAAGAATGAAGGTAGAGCATCATCACCTTGCAGGTATTTTGTATCCACATGAAGTTCCAGAAAGAAAGTGTCAAGTCATTAGCATGGAATTTGTGCAAGGACTAACTATGTCAAGGAATAACCACAATGCCATTTTGGTAGTAGTGGACAAGCTCACTAAGGTAGCTCACTTTATACCAGGAAATCTAACCGGTAAAGCTCCTATAATAGCTCAAAATTTTATGCAAGAGATATTTAGGTTACATGAGATTCCCGAGAAGATTATATCTGATAGGGATGCTCATGTGACATCTAGATTTTGGAAAACCTTATTTTATGCACTTGGGACAAAATTGAATATAAGTTCTATAAATCATCAAAAAATGGATGGACAAACTGAAAGGGTAAATCAAGTGATAAAGGACCTACTAAGGATGTATTGCATGGATCAACAGTACAAATGGGAAGATTACCTACCATTGGTTGAGTTTACATATAATAAATCTTATCATTCTATGATAAAGATGGTTCCATTCGAAGCATTATATGGTAGGAAATGTCAGACACCTATAAGTTGGGATAACCTAGAAGATAGGATAAGCCTTGGGCCAGAGATGTTATCTGAGATGGAGGAGCAAGTTGGAACTATTAAGCAGAGGTTAGTAGAAGCTAATGATAGGTAGAAAAGTTATGTTGATGCCAAGCGGGTATCCAAAAGTTTCTTAGTAGGAGAAAAGGTTTTGTTAAGGTTCAAACATCATAAGAGATCTATCAAGTTTGGAAATTCATCCAAACTAGCTCCACACTATGTAGGTCCTTTCGAGGTTCTTGAAGAGATCAACCTTGTAGCATATAGGATTGCTTTTCCACTAGCTCTTGCTAGGATGCATGATGTCTTTCATGTATCATATCTTAAGAAGTATACCCCAGGTGATAGCCATGTTATTGATTGGAATGCTTTACAGGTGCATGATCTAGGGGTTGTAATAATCAAGAGCCTCTCAAGGTGCTAAGAACATGTAATCTCCACTTACGTAATAGAGAGGATCTGCAGTGCAAATTCCAATGGGACCAGTATGCAGAAGATTCTGCCACTTGGGAAGATTATGTTGAGATGAAGCAAAAAATTTCACAAGTCTTGCAAGATTTTTAAAACTCTAGAAAATAATAATGTTTTTAAATGTGATGATTAGTGTTTGATGTTTAATGTTATGTACATGTCAATACTTAATAAATCATCAGGGATGATGATTCACAAGGAGGGAATATGTTACACCCCAAGCAATGTTACCTATTTACTATTACCCTGTTTGGTTAAATTGATTGAACAAATGAATGTGTTTTATGGATCTCTACATGAATGTGTTCTATTAATATTTATATGAATATGTTTAATGAAAATTGAATGAATGAATGGTTGATGCTCTTTGATATTTTATAATGTTTCTAACTATGAAATGTATGATGCCTATGATTATGTTGTGTTCAACTAACTATGGTTATGATGTGCCAAGTTGAGTGCAAGAAGATGTTTGATCCTCCAGAAAAGAGGGGAAGTGTCACTCAAGAGAAGAACTTGGCCTAGTAACCCTTAACGAGCCTAATTGAGTAATCACACACTCAAGTCCTAATTGGTCATAGTGATTCAAGTTAATTTTGGGAAAGGTAAGTAATATTTTTTGTGAATGATGTGATTGAGAATTGTGATTAAGTCTAGATGTTCTGTGTTAGTCTTTCCATGTATGATTATTGTGGTATCAATGAGATATATGCATAAGATGTATATATATGTATATGTGTACATGTCTATAGTATCCTCATACATGTGAGTGAATATGTACATGAGTATACATAGGTAGACATACCTACACATGCTCATGGATGGATTACCCATATGCATGGGGATACCGATTGGACTAAATTGATATATATATATATATATATGCATATATGCATCCCATGTGTGTAGGTCGATCGATGGGATTGTATGTATAAGTATTTAATAAAGACAATGAAATAGGATTATGTATATATGTATTGTATAATATATATATAAACATACATATATGTATATGCATAATATTATTCTTTATTATATATTATATAAATATGTTTATCAATGTATTTGGTAAATCTTATGAAATATATATATATATAATATATATAAATATAGTGTTTGTTTGAGATTGCTTGTTTCATGGTTATGCAATATGTTGTAGAACCCATCTTTTTTATTGTATTTATGTACCCTATATATGGGATTTTATTTGAGTGCAATGTAGTTATACTATGTGTAGATATCTTTGCTTTATGAAGGGATTTTATGTTAGATGTATGTAGCATTATGCAAGATGTTGTCTAAAAAATGTGGTAGTATAGTCATACTATTATGGGATGATTATGTGGGGGTCATTCTTGGGATTGGTTAGATCAGTGGGAAAGGGAGTAACCTAGATATAGAATATAATGGATGTTATAAACCAAATCAAGCTAGGAAGGTGGGTGAACATGTGTGATGTCTACTTTAAGTTAAGGGTAATGGAATTTTTTGCCAAAGTAGTGTAAGTAGCCATTGTTTACATTGTTGGTTTCACTATGATTCGGGATTACATACTAGGCATGGGATGCTCATACATGTAAGTTTTAGCCACTGTATGTCAATCTAGAAACGTATAGGACACAACACCAAGCTCAAAATAGTCTATTGTTATGAGGTTACCAAACCAAACTCTTTGTCAAAGGGTAGGGCCATATTTCCACTTAGGTAGATGTGTGGGGAACATAGTAAGTCCGAGGTTGGTGGAAAAACACTTGAGTGATGATTCTCCTCTTTAGTTGGCAGCCAAGATTTGAGAGGGAATTCCTAGACCATTGTACTTTATACTTGTTTTAAGTGTATTTTGTATCCATCTCTATTGAAATTGAAAACATGAAATGTCATATGAAAATCATGTATCATCATTATTTGAATCAATGAAAGGAATTATTTTGTATGCAATGGAAAATTTTGAAATATGTTTCAAATGTGCATTTATTATTTAAAGGAAAAGTAATTTTTTATTGCTCATAAGAGTTGGATGCATAAACTATTTACTTGCCGGTAAAACATAGGAAAATTACTATGTAGAATAATGGGCATGTTACATACAAATTGAGGCCCAAAACAATAGTAGATGGATGCTATGAGTCATTCACCATAACAACAAACATATAGAATGTAAATACCTCTAAGGAGATGTAACTTTAAACCATAGCATGCCCACTATAGCAAATTTTTTGAGTGTTAATAATCATAAACAAAGGAAAACCAATTCATCAACATTTCCCACAAGTCCCTCAACTTCTGTAATAGGCCTCAAGGATCACTCCAAACACCAAATAATACTTCTAAACTACCTAGACCTATAAATTTATCCCCAAATAGAAAGCAACATTCATTTCCAAGCAATATAATCAGTGCAGACCATCTATAGCAACACACAGGAGTGTTGATATACATAGGGGAAACTTAGGAAATAATTTATATTTAATTATTTAAGCTCTAAACTTCCTACCAACTGCTTGCAATTTGTTCTATTAATGAGCTCCTGAATCACCTTTTATGCTTTTTCTGCTGAACTCTTTGGAAGGAATGTTTTAAAATTCACTTTTAATTGAATAACCCATTTTTGGCTCCTGAAGACCTTTTTCTAAAATAATAAATAATTTGATGAGCAAGGTCCTCCTTTTATGCATCCACAATTTAAAAATTTAAATTCTCTTTCCAACAAGCTATTGCTCTAAGGTGCTTTTTAAATTATTTTAATAAAATTAAGCAACCTTAGTAAACTAATTAATTTAAACCCAATAATACACCTGAGTTACGAAAATTGTTGGCAAGCATCAAAATAAAAAATTAACCATACTAGAATGATACCAATGATGAGCAATGAAAATTGATGCCGACTGAATGACTTACTATAAATAAACACTCTCTCCAAGAATCTTGAAGAACACACCAAAAGCTAAAATTCACTTTGAAAAGTATCATAGGAGTCCTTAAGACCAATTGAGCTCTCATTGCCTACATCAAATATCCCTCTTGACAAGGTTGATGGTTAGCAAGAAACTAAAAGCTAACTACAATGCTGAAGTGAACGAAAATGGGGACATTAAAATTTCTATGGCACAAAACTCTAAGCTACCACAACAAGAATACAAACCAATATATTATAGGGTTTTCTATTGAATTTGAACCCATATAACCAAGTCCCCAATTTAATGCATTCTAAAGTAACATCAATTTTTTAAAAACATAGTCTAGGCCTTCCTGTTGACTTTGACCCCATAGAGCCAACCCCCATTTTTAATGTATACTCAAGCAATGTTAAGTTCTAGAGAAAAAAAGGTGTTTTGATTTCTTCCTTTCTTTCTCTTCCTACTAGAGGATTCAATAATCCATATTGTAGAGATGAAAACTCACCCAAGATGTGCAATTTGAGTGAAATGCCACTTTATTTCTCTTACCAATTTCTTGCAATAGAAACACTATTTGTTGGATATTTGATTTGCTATGCTTGCAAATTCAAAGGAAGATGGAAATTTTTTTGTAGAGGATTCTTGCACATGAATTTCCTTTACTAGAATGTACAATGTCCAAGTGTCCTTCAATATATACTCTATATGGATTGTATATCAACAACATGAGGACTAATATTATCTTTCTAAAGAATTTTAATGCCTCAAGGTTTCTTTTCCAAAATTCCTTAGTGTACATATGGCTTGATGTTATTTAGTTTTCAACATCACATAGACTATTGGGATGACATTGTAATTATTTTTCTATCATTTTGAGAACTCCTTTATTAGGTACACTCTTGACCTCACACTTCAACCAATTTTTGGAAATTAGTGTAGATCTTAAAACCTCTTAAATTTATTTCTCCAACTTCTACTACTCTACAAACCTCAACCACCACTTCATTTTTGTGCCTAAATAATAAATTCATCAAAATGTAAGTGTTTGAAAGATCTATTCACTATTCCTACATAAAGAAAGACAAGGGGCAACAAAAGCAATAGTCAAAAAAAGAATGTTGGAAACATGATTTGCAATTCATTGAAATTTCATACAATATGATTTTTTTTGTATGGGTACAACACATATAACTATAAATTTCATAACCAAATACTCACACTATGGGCTATTCCATACATTGAAAGTAATCTTGTTCTAGAACTATAAATCAGAACATGGCCATATTTTCTTTCTCATGCTTCTCCTTGTTTCACAAATTCCATAAAAGAAAAATTTGTGATTCAAGTGCATTTTTAGGAACAACAAAGTTCCCTATGACTATACTCTACCCAAGCTAGACAAGGTGGATGTGTTAAGCATGCATCACATCTAAAGCCCAGAATCTCTATCGTATCCACCTTTAATTACCATGCCAAGTTGAGATTAATGGTTGCATTTATTCTTATCCTCTCTATTTTTTTTATCTATCAATGCAAGGGTTGCATGCATATCTTGTTCTACCTAGTTCATGGAAATGCAAAACACTTTGACATTACAACTAGTAATATGTGCAAGATGTTACTTGAGGCAATTGATGCTTCCATTGATCTTCAATCCACAATTATTGCAACTGAAAGTCCCTAGGTTCGATCTTGGTGTGTGATGTATCCAAGCAGTGTCCCTTCTAAGAGTGGAGCAACTTCCACTTCCTAAATCCATTTTATGCTAACTGCAAATCTAGCATTTATATAATCAAAAAGATAAATTTTACTATCAGCATTTTAAATACAAAAAAATGTTTTACATTAAAAATCAATCTTCATTAAAAGTGTTTGAAAGATCTATTCCCTATTCCTACACAAAGAAAGACAAGGGACAATAAAAGCAATATTTAAAAAAAGAAAGTTGGAGACATTCAATTTACAATTCATTGGAATTTCATACAATATGATTTTTTTGTTTGGGTACAACAAGTCTATAACTATAAATGTCATAACCAAATACTTACAATATGGGCTATTCCATACATTAAAAGGAAGCTTGTTCTAGAACTAGAAATTATCACATGGCTATATTTTCTTTCTCGTGCTTCTTGTTTCACAAAGTCCATCAATTTTTTTTTTTTGATTCAAGTGTGTTTTAAGGAACAACAAAGCCCTATGAACATACTCTACCCAAGCTAGACAAGGTGGATGTGTTAAGAATGCACCACATATAAAGCCCAAAATATCTATTATATCCACCTTTATTTCCCATGCCAAGTTGAGATTAATGGTTGCATTTATCCTCATCCTCTCTATTTTTTTATCTATCAATGGAAGAGTTGCATGCATATCTTGTTCTACCTAGTTTTTGACAATGGAACACACTTTGAAATTACAACCAGTAATACGTGCAAGATGTTACTTGAGGCAATTGATGCTTCCAGTGATCTTTAGTCCACAATTGTAGCAAATGAAAGCCCCTAGGTTTAGTCTTGTTGTGTGATGTTTCGAAGCAGCATCCCTTCTAAGAGTGGAGCACCTTCCACTTCATAAATCCATTTTATGTTAACTACAAACCTAACATTCATATAATTAGAAAGATACATTTTTCTATCAATATTTTAAATACAAAAAAAAAAAATTGCATTAAAAATCAAGCTTCAAATATTAAACATAAACTCTACAATCTAAAATAGTAAAAATTATTTTCAACTAAAATATAAAATGGTTTGCATTTTCAACATAAATGAATAGCATTAATAATTGAAAAAAATAAAATAAAATTATATCACAATTTGATAAAGCCTAACTAGTAAAAATTAACATTTTCATTCATGAATCATAAATAATAAACATAAAATCAAGGTTAAAACTTATGAAAATGAGTTCAATGCTTTCAAACCATGCTTTAACACCTAAATTTAATATATAGGAAAAATAAAAGATTCTTCAAATGCTTAGAAAACAAGGAAAAAAAAACTGACAAGGAACTTTCAAAACTACAAAATTTCAATCCCCAAATAGACTTCAGACTCATTCAAATTACTCTTTTCCAAATGATGAGAGGAAATTGAATGGATCAGATTTGTATAGAAAGGAAGAAAATTCATTCTTTTAACACATTTTCCCACATATACATGTTTAGATGTGAGGATACTATATATGGTAACTTTGTCTAACATACTTGCTAAGTACTCTCCTAAAAATTTCCACAAGTTTGTTGGTGAGTAATTTGCTCAACATGACAACACATGAGCGACATGAGCATTCAAAAAAAAATTATTCTATGGTACATAGTATCATGCCAAACATAAAAGTACAAAGAGTATCATAATGCACATTGCACACCTCATACTTCATGGTTGGTGATACGTTCTAGTTGCATCTTTAGAAGAAACACTTACAGATCCACATTGGAACATCAAGCCTCTATCCTATGGTCCCTACATATGACACATGGTAGAAAAAACACTTTTTCCTTTATCTACTAACCTTCTTGCACTTTCATCTTGTATTTGAACATATAAATGAAGTCATATTTTCCATACTTTCTTAAGCCAACAATGGATAAGCATCCCTCATTTATGAATCTTGGACAATTGCACTTAATGCTATAAATCATATCATAGAATACAACAAATCCATGCCAATAATGGCACAAAAATTTTGTTCAGAGTGGCCAAACCAAGATTGTACACTAGTACAAGCTTTACTGGCGCCATCAATCTCTATTGTTAACTAAAGATGTGATGTGGACATCATTTCTAAAGAAGGGAAAATGATTATGTTCCAAATGTCATCTCACCTTGGAAATTATAGTAGCAACAAGCAACCTAGCACTATCCCCATGACACTAATGTACCTTGACATTACACTATGTTGTCATGCCATATTCTAAGGAATTCCACTTCAATGCAAACATCTTAGCATGCATTTGCTACGTCAAATAATGCTCTAGCCAATGCTAGTTTGATTGTCTCAATCCAAGTTGGCAAGTAGTACCAAATTAATTTTCATAAACCAACCTTTGCATCACATCAAACCATCTCATAACACATTTCCAAAGCTCTCATCACATTAGCAATCATCTACATAGGAGACAAACCATCACAAAAGTAGGAAATTGAAGCATCAACTACAATGGAATCTAAAGCATTATGTAGTTGCACTTTGCAAGCATGTTTCTTGTAATTATATCTAAATTTTGTGGCCTATCCCTAAGGGATAAAGGAAGAATGTCATCATTATTCTAGTTAGCAAAACAATTATTAAGTATTTCCCATTAGTTCTCTAATTGCAAGGGTTTTGTTCCTAGTATTTTGGTTTTCTTCTTCTCTCACTCATACACACATGTACTATACCACACCAATTCATTCTCACTAAATAGAAGAGCATTTATCTAAAAAAACCTTGCACATATAATCTATAATCCCTTTTTGTTCTTCCTCTTGCATATTTATTATATCCTAGTAATTTACTAGCTAAATTATTGGGTTGTCTTCCATGCCATCATCCTTATAATGAGCACACAGTTACATTGAGAGGGGGGGGAATCAGTATAACAACAATCTTTTACTTTTCAAAACTTAATCAACCACAATAGTAATACTTAAAAACTTAATCATCCATAGCAATAACACACATACAAGATCTAGCAATTAAAAACATAAAACAAACAAAAAATTTACATGGAAACCCTTGTGGGAGAAAATCACAAAAAAGTATTGTTTATATATAGATCTTGCACACACCAACCTACTTCTCTTACAAATATTCTTTTGTAGGCACCAACCCACTAGAAGACACCAATCCCCACAACTGGGCACCAACTCAACAAGAGACAACAATCTCTTCTAATGAGAGGCACCAACCTCTAGATCTCCTTGGTTAGTAGGCACCAACCTCCAAATGATCAATATAATAATTATTGGAAATTTCTTAGACCTTTTCTAATTCACCTTCATAAATCTGCTCACTGTTGTACCCCAAATTAATTTTTTTGCTACACAGACATTTTGAAGAAATGGTCAAAAGTCTTGTTAAAATTGTCACAAAAGGTCAAAATTGGGAATTTTCATGTCTTGCATGAGGGTCAAAAAATCAAAAAATTAAAAATATGATGATCTAGGTTTGCTTAGAGTGACCTAGTCTACAAAACCCAAATCTTAGTTTTTTGGCCCTAAATTTTAGGAAAATTTTTACTTTTAGAAACTTTTGAAAAATAGAACTCTTTTCTAGGTTTCTTTCGAAATGGATGTTGGAATTTTTTTCTAAAAATAGAAAGTTTGGCTTCTAGGGTTCAAAATGATTTTGATTGGTCAAAAATATTTCCTCATCAGACTGGTCTAGTTAGAATCATCAAAAGATCAGTTTTTCCCTAGTGAGTCTATCCTACTTTTTCAGGAGCTCCAAGGTCATTAATGGAGGTCATTCAACTACCAGGTGTCAAATTTAGAGTCTTAGGCACTGCTCAGATCAAGAAACTACAATAGATGATTGACAAATGAAGAATGGAGAATGAAAGTTGAAGAATCATGAAAATTGCAAAATTTTGGCTTGCTCTAGAAAGTTCAGGTGTCCATACCTAGTCTAGGCACCTAGGGTTTTGTGCCTTAGAAAAAAAATCATCTACAACAATTGAAGCAATGGAAAGCATGAAGAACGAGAGAAAAAGTTGAAATTTACAAAATAAAAACTAACACTTCTAAGCATGGGCGCCCTAGGAGGAGATAGGTGCCCAGTCTTTCAACAGGTCAAATGATGGAATTAGGGTTTTCTCATCCCAGACAATGTTGCTAAGAATATTCTCAGCTCCATAGTGAATCCACCAACATAGTCATCTGATCAGTTAATCAACCAAAATCTTAGATCGAATGGAGAAGTCTTGGAAAATGGCAGAATGCAAATCATGAAAATCAAGAAAATATTCTATGCCTAAGAATTATGGGTGCCCCAGGTAGCTAGAGGCACCTAGGGTTTTGAGCCACCTAATTTAGTGATTAGGGTTTTCCAGATCAGTCAATCTCTTTAGAATTTTTCCATCTTCCCAACAAATTTCTCAACAGATTCATCAAATCATTGAACCACTTGCAAGTTTAGATCGAATAGATGACAAAACATGAAGGTCATGTTTGAAGGTTGAAAAAGAGCCAAAAATGGCTAAGGCTGGAGATCATGGGCGCCCCAAGAGGAGATAGGCACCAAAGCTTTTGGGTCATCAAATGAAAGAATTTACAGTTGTAGCCTCCAGTATGTTCTCTTTATTTTTGAAGCAACTCTCCAACACAATCATCAGTAAACTCATTGGAGTTGGTAGTCACTAGATATGGAAGATGAAGCAAAGGGATAAACTTGTGCAAGATGAAAATATCGAGAAAATTCTAAGTCTGGAAAAGTTGGGTGCCCCAGGTAGCCAGGGGCGCCCAAGCTTTTGAGGCCCTAAAATCAGTTTACAGAAAATATCACTCCCAACAAACTCCCTTCAGAATTCATCAGGCTATCCAATGAGTCCAGCCATCTGTTCATTAGATGCCTCGATCATCCAGAAATGAGAATTCATCAGAAGATCAAGGAAAAAAAGCAAAAGTTGAAGAACACAAAAATGGCTAACATTGGTAAGCTTGGGTGCCCCAGGTAGACAAGGGCACCCATGATTTTGAAGGTCAAAATTATATTTTTATCTGAAGCAACCTCTAGGATGGTCTTGTCAGATTCACTCAAGCTTCTTAATGGATCAGTCGGCTAGCACGCAACCTCAACTTAGCATCTGAGATTCAAACTCAAAATGAGGTCAAAATCAAGCTAAATTTAGGAAAATTCAAAAATGGCTAAGCCCTCCAAGGGAGCATCCAAATTTGCATGGCTTAGAGATTTTTTTTCAAAATTTCATTTTTCAAAAAAAGGAAAAAAAGTGCCTAAGTTCGATGCACCTAATTTAGGGTTTCAAAAATCTAAATTTAGGAAACAAAGCAATTCTCAACCTAAAAATATTATTTAAGGAACTTTGTGCATTCGTTCTTCATAATTTTTTGCAGGTGACTTCAAGGAAAGAGAGGAGAAACCAAATTTTTTCCCTATTTCAAGATTTGAAGGCTAAAATTTGCTAATTTTTCAAAGTTCTTAATATTTTCCAAGTCAGCTCACAAAGAGGCTCCTTTTTCTATGCCTCATTTTTCCAGGGCATCAATTTTTAGGAGGGGGTCAATATTTTCAAATTTTAGCAATCTGGGTCAGGTTGGTTCATGATTCTAAATTTTTTTGAATTTTTTTATATTTTCAAGAACCCAATTTTTGCATGCATGTCCAAGAAAACTTCAAAATTTTCAATATTTGATCATCTAGGTCCATATCAAATGTGATTATGCACAAAACCCAACTCTCATCTTTTTTTTGTCAATTTTTTTTAGAAATTAGGGTTTCAATTTTTCAACCAGCAATCAACAATCTTCAAAAATGAAGGATCTGGGTCTTCTTGCAATGAAATTATCTACAAAACCCATATCTTAGATTTTTTTTTTAAAAATCTTCCCATTTGAAGAAAAAAATCAGCAAGCTAAATTTAGGGTTTGTGCAAAACTTGTCCAAACATAGTCAAGTTTATAGTCAATCTTCAAGTTTTTTAGTATGGACTACTCTCCCATCGAATTCAAGACCAAATCAGTGCTATATCATGATTTCTTCAAAACTATTGAAACTTACTTGCATCATGTCAAACCAGTGTTCAATTTGCGTGCTTTGGAAGGTGCAGGCAATGCTACAATCAAAAACCTTGGTCATTCTGGGTTACTTGCAGGAGCAGCAATTCCTATCTCATTGCAAAGTCTAGAGTTCGTAATTGCTTGTATCAAGCATTACAACTCTACAACACGGGAGATTCAAACAACAGATGGAAGAGTGGTGTGCATCCTCAAGCCAGACATGATTGAAAAATGATTTTCAATACCACCTTGGTCAAAAAGTGTTTCCATCTTAATGGAAGAATGTGAAAATGTGTGGGACATGCACAAGGAGAAGTATCGCAAGAAATTTGCACAAAAATGGCTCAAAGAAAAACATAGCACTTTGCCAAAGAACATTGGGTGTGGAGAATTCAAGGAGAAATTTGCAATAATGATCACTTTGCTCAACCAAATCAATGGTCAAGTAGACACTACAAAATTCTATCCTTGGATGTTCCATGTCATCTCTCATATCATAAAGAAAACAAAATTCTATGACAGGCCAACCTTGATCAATGATAGTCGTCACCAACAAATAACTGAATATTTCAAAATCCATGAGTTCCACATGATTTCATATCTAGTCTACCTACTGTCCTTTCAAGGAAAATTCACAGGATTGAATATTGTAGGAACTCTGGATGTACAACATGTTTATAATCATTACCCTTAGCTGGATTTTTTAGAGTCAACACATCACTACAAAAGGGTAAATGAGGCTTTCTTGATCCATACGATAAGAGGCCTAGATAACGAGTTGCATGTATGAGTTTCATCAACTACTAGGGCAGCAATGGCAGAGTGGGAAGATTGGTTCATTCAGTTTCCTAGCTTCACCTACGTAAGAGTGTACAACTTCTCAAGTACTCCAATCGTGTTGCCAAGATATCCTTCAAATGAGGTGATTTTCATGGATTTTCTAAGGCAAGTGTACAAATTTTGCACGTTCTCGTAGAACCGAAAGAAGCCCGCTTTCAGTTTTCCATTTGAGTTGGGAATCTACAATTGTAGATTATCGATAGATTCTAAGTTAATGGGTGATGATTGTCTAAATTTTGTCTCAAGCATTCAACAAGAGACAATCATATGACCCTCATGGTGTCTTTGCATCTCGTCTTGGTCAGAATTATGCTCATGTGCTCGCGCTTGAAGATTTTTGGTCTAATTGCAGAGTTGAGTTTGAGGTACGAAGGAGCAGTAACAACAAGCTTACACTCCATTAGATGAAATATTTCTTATCAAAAGATATTGAAGGATTGTCTAATGATGATGGAGATGTACTTCTTCCTATGTACACCCAAAATAAAATTGAGCAACAACCACTTCCACAAGTCAATTGGTCTAACAAAGAGTGCACTTTAGTTGAAGAAAGAATGAGCTGAGTCATAAAGAATAGAAATATTTTCTTAGGCCTCAAGAGGAATTGGAAGAAAAATATTCCATCCATAGATCTGCCAATAGTGCAACCATCTCTTCCTTCTTCCAGAGCACAACAAAAAATGAAGGTTGTAAGTCATGTTCTAGAAGGTGTGAAGGGTAGCAGAACAACAAAGAATGTAAGTAGAAGGTTAGAATTTTCCAGCATAGTTCTACAGGAGCAGCCAACATTTGTAGCAAAAGTTCCTCCATAAGAGTCTATGCCACAAGCGGAAGATTCACTCACAACACATGATTCTTTTCCATCATCGAGGTCTTCACTGATTCATATTGATTTAGAAGATGAAGAAGTAGAAGTTGTAGTTGAACCTCCTATGGACTTTAGTAGAGACACCACATCTTGGCTTGAGAACTCCCTAGGAAGGAAGAGAAGGAGGCCTTCATATCAACTAAACTTTGCAGAGGTTGACAACATTTACCAAGATGCACCTATGAAGAGACCAAAAAAACAAGTTCACTTTGAAAAGAATCCAGAGGGTGAGATAATCATGGAGACTGCTACGCCTCCAGAAGATAAAAATATTGATGAAGTGGAGGTTGATGTTAAAGCATATCTCATAAAAAAGCACTAGGAACACATATGTAAATCTCTTCAATGTTGCAGTAGAAAATATCAAGAATAGAGTGCTCAAAGATGGAGAGGATAAGGTAGCCCACAAGGCTAAAATTCGGCAACTCAGGCAATATATTTCTAATCTTGTTCACAACCCTTCAAAATCTAATTAGTTGCTGCCTCAGATTCTAGAGACACCAACCGATCAACAACAGTTAAGGCAATTGGTGATATATGGGAAGCATACGTGAGATTGGATTGAGGAGTTCATCACCAGAGGAAAAATTTTTCTTGCACATACATATCAGCTAAGGTATAATTCCCATGACATAAGCCAAGGGATTCAAGGATTTGAGCAATTTATAGCAGAGGTGAAACCTATGTACGAGATAATTATTTCAGATTTGAAGTCTACATATGATTTAGTAGTTTCAAGACAACATAAGAGATGAATACTTGCATGGAGAGAATGACCTCTTCAAGGTGAAAACTTATGAGAAAATATCTAAAGAGTTTGTTGCATAAAAACAAAGGGTTGTTGAAGCTCTTCAGTTGATAAGTGAATTTATTTTAGAGATCCCTTGTCAATATCATCATGGTGATGGTTCTTTCACTGAACTTGATGAAGTACAAGCTGAGTTCTAGAATGTTGTTCGTGGCACTGTTAGCAGTGATCCTATTGTTGGAAGGATGAGTTAGATTGCAGTGATGTTAGAAAAATTTAATAAAGTGACTGAATATGTGAAAGATTCCCTAAGTTCAATTGCAAAAGGTGTAGAGATCCTGGGAAAGTGGAACTTTGCTATAGATAGTATTGGTGCTCCTGATAGAGATACAGTTTCAACTTTTTGGTGGATGTCGTTGAGATTTAAAGCAACAACTTTCTCCCAGCTTTCATTCCATTCTTATCTCACGCTTTATTTCTATTCTTGTCTCATTCTTATCCACTCTTTGAGGGGGAAAAGAAATCAAGTTGTAATAGTTGGAATTTCCCTATTTTTATGCTTTCATAGGTTGTTAGATGCTTATCTTGTTTTAATTTTAGAAATAAAGTTTTCATCTTGGCAAGTATTAGTTGTAAAATTAAGGATATTTTAGGGTTCCCTACTCCTCTTCTTGTGTATAAATAAGGGTAGCCTTTCCCATTTTTCTTTAATGACTATTGTGATAGCAAATTGTTGAGCCTATTTTTCCTGTAGGTTATTGTTGTTCAGTTTCAGCTCACTTAGTGTAAGAGAAAGCTTGTATGCCTCTTTTAGGTGCAAGTTATTGTTTAGTTCTTGTGTTAGTTGTGTTAGTGTATTCTAGTTGATCGCTAAACTATAAGCCTATTTTGCTACAATCCTTATGTCCCAAAAGTGTAATATTTTATTCTTGGGATTTGAGAAAATAAAGTCTTGTGCCTACTTTGTTGCCCTGATATAATGTCTTAGATTTCCGTTTTATGTGTTATGCATATATGATCTCTATTTCAACTTGCATTGAAAGTATAATATATGTGCATTAGAAGAAATTTTATTTAAGTATTTATGTCAAAGAATCCTTCCTTGTTCATTTCTAACTCTCAAGCTCTACATTTACTTGAGTAGTTAGAACGTCATTAGAGTAGGCTTAGTCGTAGTTGAACTTCTAAAAGAGAAAATATTAGCTATGACACTTGAGTTTTATAACCTTGTGCTCTTAGCTGAAAAAAAAGATTGGAAAATTAGTTTTAGTTTACTTTCTTTAAGCAACATCAACGAAGAGGGAGCTTCTCGTCCTAATTTGAAGAGCAGTTTATCTGTGCATAGCTGTCCATTTCTAATTCACATTCTAGAGGTACAAATTGAAACAAAAAAAGTTTTCTGGCACCCACAGTGGGGCATAGGGCATAAAACTTCAAATAATGCTTGTGCTTTATGTCACTGGAATGACTCTTTGGTGTCCTACTGCTCCAGTTCAACAACTTGATCTCACACCTCTAGTTATCCAACCAAATTTTGAGATAATTAATGGAGAGAAAGTAGACATCATCAGTAGCCTAAGGAGTTTCATATTTGAGAAGAAATAAATCCCTTCTCAATGGAGAAACACTACTACCATTCTAGACAAAGAAGAAAGGAAATTTGATATTACAGTTGGAAGGCCTGTATTGCCACCTCCTGCATGGAATTAAGAAATCCTGGCTTACAAAGTTTTTACAAGGAGGAAAAAAAATCCTCTCTTTCAAGGAGACACTGATTCAAATCTTTTCTTTCCACAAAAAATTCCCTACAGAAATTGGAGAGCCATCCAACGCAGTTCCTAAGTTCAACACAGTACCCAAAGTCAAAGAAGAAGAACCCGAAGTCAAGGAAGAAGAACCTATAATTCAACCATAAGTGATGGGTGATAGAAATAACAAAAATAACCACAATCGGAGATGAGAAATCTTGCTGCCTTGGGGTGATCAAATTGGTTCTTTGGCCTTGGTAGCAAATCATGAACTACCTAAGGGGTCAAGAAAGCACTTTCCACGGTTTCACAGTGATGGAAATCAACATCTTGATCATCATATTTAAGCCTTCCCAATGGCTTGAGCTATTTTGCATGTGGCTCATGAATACATTGTTGTGTGTCTCTTTGTTGAGACCCTTGTGGTAAATGAAATTGAATGGTTTAATCACCTAGAGCTGAGTTGCATAACAAATTGGGCTACTATGAGCAAAAAATTCTTGGCAAGATTTAAGCCAATTGAAGATAGTCACCAGTTGTTCACCCAACCTTCAAATTCAAAGATGGAGGTCAATGAACCAATGAGGGATTTCATGGAAAAGTTTAATCACTTGGTCACATGTCTCTCACATACACTCAATCTGTCACCTAAAATTTTGTTAAGCAATTTTGTCAACGCTCTTCCATGTAAGATAGCCTTTTTCCTCAAATAAGCTAATGAAACAGACTTAGAGAATGCACAGAAAGGTGCAATATAGATTTAGGACAACATGATTACTTGTGGGAAGATGAAGGGAGATGCTATCAAACCTTTGGTTCAGAGTTCTGCAGATCCACTACTACAAAAGGTGGCTAATGAAATGACTATTCTCAAGAGGTAGTTGCCTACTTAGCTTGCACTACCTGCTCAGCTTGCACCACTCGCATTGCTTTCACCACAACCATATCAAGCACTGCAACCATATCAACTTCAATAGCCATACTAGACGAGGAGAAATAACTTTTAGCCTTACAACAATTATCAGTTATAGTAGCTAGCTCCATCGAAGCAGACAACTGATGCTGCTCAACACAAAATGTTTTTCTCTTTTCATGATACTGATGCACATACCGACTCCACATGTCCTAAGAACTTAAGAATGAATCAAATAATGGGATACACTGAAATTGCACCAAGTCCAAGCTTTGTACCAACACCTAGTTTGAATGTTTTCTTACCACAATTGGACAACTTCTATGGTGACTCCGCAATGGGATATTTTGAAAGTGAATCTGATATTGAAGAAGAAGATCCCTGTCAGTACTCTCTTGTAGTGAATCCTAAAATTTTTACAACACCCATGTTTACATGAGCTCAACATCTAAAAGAACAAAAAGAAGAAGAGGAAGAGAGACTAAAGGCACAAAAAGAAAAATAATAAGGAAAATAAGTAGCTTCTACTTCTAATCCCAAGTCTTCACAGGACAATGTCAAAGCAGTTGATCAAGACTCATTTTCAAAAATATTTGATATTGTGGATTCCCTGATGAAGAATAAGCTACCAATTTCTTAGCTGGAATATATCCAAGATCATCTAGAATAGCTGGATAGACTTCTTAAGGTTGTGAAGAAGAAACCTATCGTGTATCCTACATTGCTTGAATCATCTATATTAGTGGAAGACAAGCCTAAGCCATTTTATATTTCTCTATATATAGGGGGTTTCAAAATAAGCAATTGTATCATTGATTCGGGAGCCTCAAACAACATCATGCCTCTACAAGTGATGAATGCTCTAAGGCTTTCATGCACCAAGACAAAAGACAAATTTTATTCATTGGAGTCTAAGTCAGTGCCATTGGTCAGACAATTGAAAGATCCCCAAGTGAGGTTAGCAGCTTTTCCTGAGAAAAAGATCATGATGAACATCCTATAACTAACATTCTAGCTAGCTACGGGATGCTATTGAGTAGAAGTTTCTACAAGGACCTTGGTGGAGAGATACAAATGGATTGGTATTCTAAGACTATTCCACTAAAGAATGGTACTTTCAAGCTAGAACCAAAACCCAAGTCTCGATTTGTGGTGGTGAAGTCCCAAGATCCTCAAGCTTAAATTCTATAGCAAGAAACAAGACTTGGTAGTTATGCTATGTTGTCAGAGATACCTAAAGAAAGTCAAGAGGTTGCATGTTCCATGGATAAATCAATAGAAGATCCTAAGTTGTGGACTATGTAGTTTGATGGGAGTTGTTCTACTGTTGGTTTGGGTGTGAGAGTTGTAATAATTTCTCTTGAAGGATGGTATATCCATTTGCATACCACTTACCATTTGAATGTACAAACAATACGACAAAATATGATGTGTTCTTACTAGGTCTCAGGAATGCAAAGGATATTTGTATCAAACAACTTAAAGTCAAAGGTGATGTGGAGCTGGTTGTGAAGCAAGTCAAAGACCAAGTTAGAGTAAAAGCGGATCACCTTCGACATTACAAAAATAGGGTGTGTAATGTAATAGATTGCTTCAAAGCATTTGAAACCAAGTACATTCCACATCTAGGTAATAGAAAAGAAAATGCCCTTTTGGTATCAAATTCACTTTTCATGCCACATTCTAACATTTGTCAGAATGCATTTGCTATTGGGCTTATACACAAGCTAGCTGGACTTGACAACTGTGATAATTGGAAAGTCTTTGATGGCGATGACCACATTAAGGAGTTTCTTGTTATGGGAGATAATTTCAAAGAATTGTTCTTTGAGGGAAGTTCATTCACTTTCAGAGAATCAATAACAGAAGTATCTAATGTGCCAAAAGTTTCTAAAGATAAATAAAATTTAGAAGAGCCAAATACACACATTATCTTGTTGAAGGGTAACAAGATTCCCAAGGGCTTGGTTTCCTTGGAGAATATTTTTAAAAGGGGTTCGGATGGGGGTTACAGTATGATAAAAAACGTGATTATTCACAAGATTGTAATAAGTTTTTGCACTGGATAATAAAATCATTGGATGGCTGTGGTTTGGTGGATGTAGCCTGGATTGGGTGAACCATGTTAAACTCTCTATGTTATAATTTATTCTATGTGTGTTTTAGTTTCTCTATTTATTAATTAAATCTGCATTTAATTGTTAGATATCTTCCTTTTCTAACCCTAACAAGATATATTCATGATTAAAAGAACTCAAGAGATAGGACCTTTGTTGAGTATCATCAAGTAAATATTCATACAGATGACAAGACTCAACTTGTTAATCTGGGTACATGTTGCACTGCAGAGGAAAGTGAGAGGTTTATCTCTGTGTTCAAAAAATACCGAGATGTCTTTGCTTGGTCCTACGAAGACTTGAAAGTTTTCACACCAAGAGAATTGTCTCATACAATTCCTCTTAAACCTAAAGCGAAGCCCTTCAGGAAAAAAAAGACATTACAATCCAAAAATTCAAGATACCATCTACACAAAAATTCAGAAGATGGTGGATGCGAAAATTATCTTTCCAATACATCACTCCACTTGGGTGTCTAACATAGTTCCTATAGAAAATAAGAATGGAGAAATCAGAATTTGTGTAGATTTTAGGAACTTAAATCAATCATCTCTCAAGGATAATTATCCTTTTCCAATCATGGGGCATACCTTGCAAACGGTTATCGATTCAGAGATATTTTCCTTATTGGATAGTTTTTCTAGATACAATCAGATTGCAGTGGCTGAAGAAGATCAATACAAGACGACGTTCACTACCCCATGGGGTAAATTTTCATATGAAAGAATTCCCTTTGGCCTCATCAACGTCGAGGCTACATTTCAGAGAGCAATGGATTTGGAATTTGTAGAATTGAGGAACAAAGTAATTGTTGTCTATCTTGATGACCTCAATATTTTCTCGAAGATACGAGATCATTTTTCACACTTAGGGAAAGTCTTCGAGAGATGCAGATACCATAAAATATCATTGAATCCTAAAAAGTTCATCTTTGCAGTAACAAAAGGAAAGCTGCTTGGCCACATTGTCTCCAAAGAGGCAACTCGAATTGACCCAAGCCAGGTTGATTCTATCAGAAACTTGTCTCTTCCAACAAGTAGAACTGGGGTACACTCTTTCTTTGGTAAGGTGAATTTCATATGAAGGTTTGTACAAATTTTTTTTGAATTGACAAAATATATATTTTCTATGACGAATAAGAAGTCCATTTTCAAATGGACAGAAGAAGGAAAGAAGGAATTATTCATAATAAAATAAGCTATTAGCCAAGCACCAGTGCTAGTCCATCCCAATTTTGATAAGGATTTTATCCTTTATTGTTATGCATTAGAACATACTTTGTCTGCCATATTGAAATAGAAGTTGAATGAAGAAAATGAGTCACTAATAGCTTTCATGAGCAATAGTTTCAAGGATAGCGAGTCACGATACTTAGATTGAAAAGAATGCATATGTAGTGGTTTGAGCCATAAAGAATTTCAGATTTTACATCTTGAATTCCCACACAATTGTGTGTCACTGATCCAACAGTTAAAAGTGTGCTAACTTAACAGGAGATGGGCACAAAGAGAGGAAATTGGGTTGCAAGAGTGCAAGAGTATGACTTGGAGATCAAGCCAACCAAACTTGTTCACATGAGAGGTATTTGTTAGTTGATAGCAGAGGATGGTGATAAGAAGCTCCAAGCCAAAGGTGTACCTGAACTTGAACCTAAAGATAAAGAGGATCTTCATATGGTCCTATTGGTTGAGTCTACAGGAGAATGGTTTAATAAGATATGGTATTACCTGACTTATGGTGAATTCCCAAGACATCTGGATAAACAACAAAAGAGAACACTAAAGTTGAAAGCATAAAACTATGTGCTTATGAATAATGTTATGTACAAGCGAGGGCTTGATGAAACATTTTTGTTATGCGTCAGCAAGGATCAACAATGGCATTTGTTGGAACCTTTTCACAGTCAAGCGTGCAGTGGCCACTTTTCATCAAGGGTTACAACATTTAAAATATTGTGAACAAAGTTCTTTTGGCCAACTATGTTTCGCAACGCATACGAATGGGTGCAAAAATGTCAGTTGTATCAGTAGTTTGATGGAAATTTGAAATTGACAACCATTCCTCTCAAGCCAGTTGTTATAGATGCTCCATTTTAGCAATGTGGTTTGGATTTTGTAGGTCTTATCAACCCACATTCCAACAAGGAGAATATTTATGTCCTTACAACCACAAATTATTTCACTAAATGGGTTGAAGCTATTCCTACCAAGTGGGCGACCTGTGAAGTCGTGTGTGAATGCTTGAAGGAAAATATTGTTACACGCTTCCGGGTGCCTCGTAAAATTGTGACAGATAATGCAACATGTTTTTCATCTAAGGAACTACTGGGGTTCTTTTTTTATTGTGGTATTACTTTATCTCATTCATTAGACTATTACCCATAAGGTAACGGATAGCAGGGCTTAAATTTGATGGTCATATACCTGTATTTGAAGATTTTAACTATAAAATACAATAAAAATAAATATTTAACCATATGTTAATACATTCAATTTATTTTAGAAATTGTAAAAATAGTTTATATATATATATATACTTTTATTTTTAAATTTTTTAATAGAAACTTCTTCTATGCTTTAATAAAAGAATAGAAAAAATTTCTTTTTTAAATGAAAACTTCTATTGTTGAAAAAAAAAATCTCAAATTTTTAGATTTTTTAAAGATTCTAAATATTTTTGAGTTTCTTTAATAGAATTTTTAATAAAAACAACAATCTTGTCCTTCAAACCATTTTTTGTTTTACTAGTGCAAAATATTTCATTTTTCTTTTATTAATCTGGTTTTAGAGTTTAATCTTCATTATCCAGAAGCAAAAAGTCAGAAAAGGGAAAAAAAATTTGCACACTTACAATGTACAACAAAAAAGAAAATGATTTTGCTGCACAGTAAGAAGAGTAAAATGATTTTCATTTTATTTCTTTTGTTCTTTTAAAAAAATAATGATTTACAAATCTTATATTAAAAATTTGCAATAGTTTACCATAACAAAATTAAACATTGTAGATTTTTTTTATCAAACATTTTGGATCGCATTTAATAATATTCCATGATTTTTTTCCTTTTTTTTTTGTTTTGTTTTGATGCAAGCACTGCAACCCCCTGTTCTCTATATGGTTGTTAGCTTATATTAAATTATTTTTAAATATGGTTCATTTTTATAAATTTAGATGAATTTGAACAAAATATCTAAATCTTTCTTATTTTGAAAATATTTAGGGATTACAATTTGAAAATGCCTCGGAGAAAAGAAATCAACCTTCTAAGTAGATCCGAAGTTGTAGCACCCAATGAAGATCATAATTTTGATTTAAATGAAGACTTAGATATTTTTGGGTACACTGAAGAGTATGCTGATGAATATCAAACAAGAGAAAACAATACACATAAAAAAAATAAAACTTGAAGTAAAATAAGAATTTCGTGTGGAATGGAAAGTAAAGTTTAAGTGGCTGAAATATACGATATATGAAGGAAAAAAAGTTATGAAATGCATATATTGTGAAACACATAATTCAGCTGGACCATGGGGAGCAGGTAATGGTTGCACTAATTTACAACATGATTCATTAGTTACTCATGCCAATTCAAACATTCATAAGATTTCACTAGCTAAATGGACATGTGGGAATGAAAAGAAAGCAAAACCTATTACAGAACATATAGCAAATGTTGATGACATTAACAAGGAAAGAGTCATCACAACTATGAAATTAGTTTTTTGGATGGTTCAAGAGGATTTACTCCCTTTCAAAATATGAATCACTTTTCTCTCTTGAAATGACATTACAGTTACCAAACATGCCAAAGAATAAGGACTACAATTCATACACAAATCAGATGGTTGCAAATCAATTTCTTTTTGCTATATCTAAGTATCTTGAAGAGGTACAAACTGCTAGAATGTTGGATAGTCCTTTTTTCTCTTTGATGTTGGATGAAAGTACAAATCACAGTTTAGAGAAGCATCTTATGGTCTATTCAAATTTTTTAAACTCAAAAGGGTTGGGGTAGCCAACTTCACAATTTTTAAAGCTCATAAATGTTTGTGATGGAAAAGGGAAAAACAATTTATGATGCAATCAATATTTTAAAGGAAGAAAGGGGGATTTCAAATACATGCTTAATAGTTGTTTCCACAAATGGTGCTTCATCCATGGTTGGTAGTGAAAATGGGTTTGTTTCTTTTATGAAAAAAGATGTTCCCAATCCTGTAGGTGCTCATTGCATTGCTCATCGTGAAGCTTTAGTTGCATTAGATGCTTCCAAAAAAAATATTCAATTGTTATTTGTTGAAAAATTAGCAAATAAGGTGTATTCTTGGGTACAAAATTCTACTAAAAGAAACAAGGAACTCATTTCCTTATAGGAAGTCATGCAACTTCAAACTCTTCAAGCTCTTCAAATTCATGGAGTTAGATGGCTTTCAAGAAGAAAAGTTATTGAAAGGCTTGTTGTATTGATGCCTCCTATATTGACTTTATGGGAAAATGAAAAGAGAGAGTCATGGTATGATAAGGTAGTAATATTTTCAGTTCAATTTTGTTTACACATGCTTGCAGATATAATGCTTATGTTGAACAAGCTGAATAGAAAATTTCAAGAAGAGTATGTTGATGTTACATCATTAGGGGCATCTATTGATATTACTATAAACACTTTAAGCAGGTGGTTTATGAGAAGTGATACATTTGTTGATGGTACTTGTTACTTATCTAAATTCTTGGATACCTCTAAATATGGTTATTTAGAGATTACTGATAAAGAGGGCATTGTTCATAGGCATGAATTGCGGTTTGTGGCAATTTCACATGCACATGGTGATTATGTTGATTCACAAAAACAATCACTAAAACCTTGCATTGATGGTTCATTAGAGAGTTGTAAACAACTTGCAAAAGAATATTTTCAAGCACTTATATATTGTTTGAATGGAAGATTTCTTGATCTTGTGTTTTTCAACTCTATAAAGTTGTTTAGTACTTGTCATTATCTAAAGGATGCTCATGCTAGAGAAGATAATTTAAAGCATTGGCTTGATAATATTTTTCAACACATGCAACATACTTTCTGTGAGGGAGAAGAAAATGAAGCATTATTTAATGTTGAAGCTTGTAAACAAGAGTTGCATATATTTGTTGATAATCTTCATCTTAGTTGTGAGGGATTATCAATGAAGGAAGCTTGGGCGTTTTTTTGTGTATCACAGACTCACATACAAGTTTTCCAAACATGAAAAAGCTATGGAAAACAATCCTTAATATTCCATCAAGTACAATGGCATGTGAAAGAGGATTTTCAAGGCAAAACATAATAAAAGATATCTAATGAACAACTCTAACATTAGATATATTGGATGCTTTGATGAGAGTGTCTCTAACAATACTTGATGTACCAGTAGTGGAATGGAGTAGAGTGTATGAAATTTGGAAAGATTCCAAACAAAGAAGAATTTAAAATGTTTTAAAAGTCATTTTTTTGTTCACATTTGTAATGGTGTTGTGTCCCATATGAGGCAGAACACACCAATGCATTGTGATTCGTTAGTTTCATTTTAATGTCAGTATGTTACAAGTTCTATGCTAATACTATCATAAATCAAATATATAATAGACTTTGAGGTTTTTTAATTTGAGATGAATGGACAATAGGTGAAAAAATTGTCATCTTTTTCAACCTATTCCAAGAGATGGTCACCTAGGTATTGACAGTGCTTCTCTGACAGAGAGGAGGCATGTGCCTTATGCTGAAAATGTTCCTGTCCCTTGCCTATCAATGCCTTATTATATAAAATTTGACTTAAAGTAAAAAAAAAAATTGTCATGCAAAAGGAAATAATGAAGACTAAACCATAGAAAAAAATTCATGATGGGCAAGGTGGACCATAAAATTTAAGCCCTGATGGATAGGTCGAGTCACCAAACAAGAACATATTCACAATCATACACAAGTTAGTTGATTCTAGTAAAAAAAAATGGCATAAGAAACTTTACAATTCTCTCTAGGCAGAAAAAATTACTCCCAAGAGAACCATTGGTACTTCACCCTTCATCATTATGTATGGTACAAAGGCTATGTTACCCATCACACTAGAGTTGTCAGCCTTGCAGTTGGCATCCATAGTGGAAGATGGAGAGTTCACAGATCCTATCGAAAAGTGTATACTATACCTGACAAAGCTTCAAGATGAAAGGGTGGAGGTTGTAGACATAATCACTTAGCATTAGGAGTGGGTGAAGAAAATTTTTGATAAGAAAGCTCACCAGCGAGATTTCTAGGTTGGAGATCAAGTCCTGTTGTGGGAGAAGAGACATGAACCCAAGGGAATGCACAAAAAATTTGATTCCTTGTGGTTGGGGCCATTCAAGATTCACTAGCTCGTAGGGGAGAACACTTATATTATCTCGTGCCTGGATGGAATTCTCCTCCCACTACCACACAATGGGCAATATATAAAGCACTTCATCCCTTCGGGGGTGGAGTAGAATTTTTTGTAAATAATTTCCTTTATGTTTTTGTGATGTGTTTCCCCTTTCCGTGATGTGTTCATTATGTTGTGTTTCCCCTTTCTGTAACTATTTCATCATGTTCTAGGTGATTAGGCATCTTGTTTTAGGTGATTCTAGGAAGTCCTATCCTAGGTGACTTAGGGAAAGTCTTGTTCTAGGTGATTAGGAAATGTTCTTGACTCTGATGCCCAATGGATAAGGCACTGGCCTATTCTTAAGATTCCAGAGATTCGTTGGTTCTCCTATTCCCTAAGTATATGACATGGTCCCTAGACAGAGCCAAATGTTGTACCCCAAATTAAATTTTTTGATACACTTAGGCATTTTGAAGAAATGGTCAAAAGTCTTGTTAAAATTGTCAAAATTTGGAATTTGCATGTCTTGCATAAGGGTCAAAAACTCAAAATTTTCAAAATATGACGATCTGGGCCTACTCAGAGTGACCTAGTCTACAAAACCCAAATCTCAGTTTTTTGGCCCTAAACTTTAGGAAAATTTCTATTTTTAGAAACTTTCTAAAATAGGATTTTTTTTGGGGTTTTTTCTAGTTTTCTTTTGAAATGGATGCTAGAATTTTTTTCTAAAAATAGAAAGTTTGGCTTCTAAGGTTCAAAATGATTTTGATTGGTCGAAAGTACTTCCTAATTAGGTTGGTCTAGTCAAAATCATCAAAAAATCAATTTTTCCCTAGTGGGTCTATCCTGCTTTTTCAGGAGCTTCAAGATCATTACTGGAGGTCAGTCAACTGCTAGGTGTTAGATTCAGAGTCTCAAGCACTACTCAGATCAAGAAGCTATAATAGATGATCGAGGGACGAAGAATGGAGAATGGTAGTTGAAGAATCATGAAAATTGTAAATTTTTGGCTCTCTAGAAAGTTTAGGCTCTCCTACCCAGTCTAGGCACGTAGGGTTTTCTGCCTTAGAAAAAATTTCATCTCCAACAGTTGAAGCAATGGAAAGCATGTAGAACAAGAGAAAAGGTTGAAATTTGCAAAATAAAAACTAACACTACCAAGCATGGGTTCCCCAAGAGGAGATAGGCACCCAGTATTTCAAGAGGTCAAATGATGGAATTAGGGTTTTCTCATCCCATACAATGTTGCTCAGAATCTTCTCAGCTCCATAGTGAATCCATCAACATAGTCATCTACTTATTCATTCAACCAGAATCTTAGATCGAATAGAGAAGTCTTGGAAAATGGCAGAATGCAAATCATGAAAATCAAGAAAATATTCCAAGTCTAGGAATTATGGGTGCCCTAGGTAGCCAACAGTGCCTAGGGTTTTGAGCCACCTAATTTAGTGATTAGGGTTTTCTAGATCAGTCAATCTCTTCATAATTCTACCATATTTCCAACAGATATCTCAACAGATTCATCAGATCATTCACCACCTGCAGTTTCAGATCGAATAGATGACAAAACATGAAGGTCAAGTTTGAAGGTTGAAAAAGAGCAAAAAATGGCTAAGGCTGGAGATCATGGGTACCCCAGGAGGAGATAAGTGCCCAAGCTTTTGGGTCATCAAATGAATGAATTTGCAGTTGCATCCTCTAGTATGTTCTCTTCATTTTTGAAGTATCTCTCCAATTCAATCATCAGTAATCTCATCGGAGTTGGTAGTCACCAGATATCGAAGACAAAGCGAAAGGATAAAATTGTGCAAGATGAAAATCTCAAGAAAATTCTAAGTCTAGAAAATTTGTGTGCCCCAGGTAGCCAGAGGTGCCCAAGGTTTTGAGGCCCTAAAATCAATTTATAGAAAACATCAATCCTAGGAGACCCCCTTCAAAATTCATCGGGCTATCCAACAAGTCTATCCATCAGTTCATCAGACGCCCTGATCATCCAAAAACAAGAATTCATTAGAAGATCAAGGAAAACAAGCAAAATTTGAAGAACACAAAAATGGCTAACACTAGTAAGCTTGGGCACCCTAGGTGGCTAGGGGAGCCCATGATTTTGAATGTCAAAATGATATTTTTATCCAAAGCAGCCTCTAGGATGATCTCATTAGATTCAGTCAAGCTCTGTAATGGATCAATTGGCTAGCTCACAGCATCTAGCATTTGAGATTCAAATACAAACTGAGGTCAACATCAAGCTAAATCTAGGAAAGTTCAAAAATGGCTAAGTCCTCCAAGGGTGGCATCCAAATTTTCATGCCTTAGAGAAATTTTTCAAATTTTCATCTTTCAAAGAAAAGAAAAAAAGTACCCAAGTTTGATGCACCTAATTTAGGATTTCACAGCTCTAAATTTAGGAAACAAAGCAATTCTCAACCTAAAAAACTTATTTAAGGAAGCTTTGTGCATTCATTCTTCATAATTTTTTGCAGGTGACTTCAAGGAAAAAGAGGAGAAACCAAGAATTTTCCCTATTTCAAGATTTGAAGGCTAAAATTTTCTAATTTTTCAAAGTTCTTAATATTTTCCAAGTTAGCTCACAAAGAGGCTCCTTTTTCTATGTTTTATTTTTCTAGGGCATCAATTTTTAGAAGTAGGGGGCCAATATTTTCAAATTTCAGCAATTTGGGTTAGCTTGGTTCATGATTCTGAACAATTTTGATTTTTTTTTTATAATTTTCAAGATCCTGATTTTTGCATGCATGTACAAGAAAACTTGAAAATTTTCAAAATCTGATCATCTGGTTCCATATCAAACATGATTCTGCACAAAGCCTAGCTCTCAACTTTTTTTGTGAATTTTTTTTTAGAAATTAGGGTTTCAGTTTTTTAACCAGGAATCAACAATCTTCATAAATGAAGGATATGGGTCTTCTTGTAATGAAATTCTTTACAAAACCCATATCTCATATTTTTTTTTGAAAAATATGCTCGTTTGAAGAAAAAAATCAACAAGCTAAATTTAGGGTTTGTGCAAAACTTGTCCAAACATAGTCAAGTTTACAGTCAATCTTCAAGTTTTTTAGTATGGAGTAATCTCCCATTGAATTCAAGACCAAATTAGTGTTATATCATGATTTCATCAAAACTACTGAAACTGAATTACATCATATCAAATCAGTGTTCAATATGTGTGCTTTGGAAGATGTAGGAAATGTTGCAATTAGACACCTTGGTCATTATGGGTTACTTGCAGCAGCAACATAAATTCCCATATTAGTGCAAAGTCTAGAGTTCGTAATTGCTTGTATCAAGCATTACAACCCTGCAACACGAGAGATTCAAACAACAGATGGAAGAGTGGTGTATAGCCTCAAGCCAAACATGATTGAAAAATTCCTTTTCATAACACCTTGGTTAGAAAGTGTTGTCATCTCGATGGAAGAATGTGAAAAGGTGTGGAGAATTCAAGGAGGAATTTGCAATAATGATCGCTTTGGTCAACCAAATCATTGGTCAAGAAGATGCTACAAAATTCCAGCCTTGGATGTTCTATGCCATCTCTCATATCATAAAGAAAAAATAATTCTATGATTGGCCAACCTTGGTCAGCGATAGTCTCACCAACAAATAACTGAATATTTCAAAATCCATGAGTTCCACATGGTTTAATATCTAGTCTACATAGTGGAATTTCAAGGAAAATTCAGAGGATTGAATATGTAGGAACTCTGGATGTACAAAATGTTTATAATCATTATCCTTAGCTGGAGTTTCCAGAGTCAACAGATCACTACAAAAGGGTAAATGAGGTTGCATACGGTGAGCGACCTAGATAACGAGTTGCATGTACAAGTTTCATCAATTGCTAGGGGAGCAATGGCAGAGTGGGAGGATTGATTCATCCAATTTCCTACCTTCACCTACATAAGAGTGTATGGATTCTCAAGTGCTCCAGTCATGTTGTGAAGATATCCTTCAGATGAGGTGGTTTTCATGGAATTTCTAAGGAAAGTGTTTGAAGTTGACACGTTCTTGTGGAATTGAAAGAAGCTCGCTTTCATTTTTCCATTTGAGTTGGAAATATACAGATGCAGATTGTTAGTGGATGCTAAGTTAATGGGTGATGATTTGTCTAAATTGGGTCTCAAGCCATTTAGCGAGAGATGATCATATGACCCTCGTGTTGTTTCACATCTCGTCTTGGTCAGAATTATGCTCATGTGTTCACACTTGAAGATTCCTGGGCTAATTGTATAGATGAGTTCGAGGTACGGAGGCATAGTAACAACATGCTTACACTCCATTAGATAAAAGATTGCTTGTCAAAAGATATTGAGGGATTGTCTAATGATAATGGAGATGTACTTCTTCCTATGTACACCCAAAATAAAATTGAGCAACAACCACTTCACAAGTCAATTGGTCTAACAAAGAGTGCACTTTAGTTGAAGAAAGAACAAGCTGAGTCATAAAGAATAGAAAGATTTTATTAGGCCTCAAGAGGAATTGGGAGAAAGCTATTCCATCCATAGAGCTTCCAATAGTGCAATCGTCTCTTCCTTCTTCTTCCAGAGCACAACCAAAAATAAAGGCTATGAGTCATGTTCCAGAAGGTGTGAAGGGTAGAAAAACAACAAAGAATGTAAGGAGAAGGTTAGAATTTTCCAACATAGTTCTACAGGAGTAGCCAACAATTGTAGCAGAAGTTCCTCCAAAAGATTCTATGCCATAAGCAAAAGATGTGCTCATAACACATGAGACTCTTCCATCGTCAAGGTCTTCATCGATTCATATTGATTTAGAAGATGAAGAAGTAGAAGCTACAACTGAACCTCCTAGGGAATTTAGTAGAGACACCATGTCTTGGCTTGAGAACTCCCTAGGTTGGAAGAGAAGGAGGCCTTCATATCAATTGAACTTTGCAGATCTTTACAACATTTACAAGGATGAACCTATGAAAAGACCAAAGAAACAAGTTCACTTTGAAAAGAATCAAGAGGGTGAGATAATCATGGAGACTGCTATGTCTCCAGAAGATAAAAATATTGATGAAGTGGAGGTTGATGATTTCATAATGGTTAAGGCCAATCTCAAAAAAAGAATTAGGCACACAGATGTAAATCTTTTCAATGTTGCAGCAAAAATATCAAGGATAGAGTGTTTAAACATGGAGAGGATAAGGCAGCCCTCAAGGCTGAAATTTGGAAACTTAGGGAATATATTTCTAATCTTGTTCACAACACTTCACAAGTTACTCAGTTATTGCCCTAGATTCTAGAGATGCTAGTTGATCAACAATAGTTAAGGTAGCTAGTGATATATGGGAAGCATACATGGGATTGGATTGAGGAGTTCACCACCAGAGGAAGAGTTGTTCTTGCACAAATATATCAACTAAGGTATAATTCCCATGACCTATGCCAAGGGATTCAAGCATTTGAGCAATGTATATCAGAGGTGAAACCTATGCATGAGATAATTATTTCAGATTTGAAAACTACATATGATTTAGTAGTTTCATGAGAACATAAGAGACAAATCCTTGCATGGAGAGAACTTCACCTCTTCAAGGTGAAAACTTATGAAAAAATATCTGAAGATTTTTTTTAATAAAAACGAATGGTTGCTTATGCTCTCCAGTTCATAATTGAATTTATTTCAGAGATCCCTTTTCAATATCGTCATGGCAATGGTTCTTTCACTGAACTTGATGAAGTACAAGCTAAGTTCTAGAATGTTGTTTGTGGAAGTGTTAGTAGTGATCCTATTGTTGGAAAGATTAGTCAGATTGAAGTGATGTTAGCAGAATTTGATAAAGTAGCTGAAGATGTGAGAGATTCCCTAAGTTCAATTGCAGAAGGTGAAGAGATCTTGGAAAAGTGGAATTTTTCTATAAATAATATTGATGCTACTGATAGATATATAGTTTCTAGCTTTTTGGTGGATACGGTTGAGATTTAAAGCAAAAACTTTCTCCCAGCTTTCTTCCCATTCTTATCTCATGTTTTCTTTCTATTCTTGTCTCATTCTTTCCACTCTTTGAAGGAGAAAAGAAATCAAGTTGTAATAGTTGGCACTTCCCTATTTTTATGCTTTCATAGGTTGTTAGATGCTTGTCTTGTTTTAGTTTTAGAAATAAAGCTTGCATGTTGGCAAGTCTTAGTTGTAAAAGCAAGGATATTTTAGGGTTCCCTACTCCTCTTCTTTTGTATAAATAAGGGTAGCCTTGCCCATTTTTCTTTAATGGTTATTGTGATAGAAAATTGCTTAGCCTATTTTTCCTGCAAGTTGTTGTTGTTCAGTTTCAGTTCACTTAGTGTAAGAGCAAGCTTGTATGCCTCTTTTAGTTGCAAGTTATTGTTCAGTTCTTGTGTTACTTGTGTTAATGTATTATGGTTGATCGCTAACCTGTAAGCCTATTTTGCTACAATCCTGATGTCCCAGAAGTGTAATATTTTATTCTTGAGATTTGATAAAATAAAGTCTTGTGCCTACTTTGTTGCCCTGATATAATGTCTCATATTTTTTTTTTATGTGTTATGCTTATATGATCTCTATTTCAACTTGCATTGAAAGTACAATAGATGTGCATTGGAAGAAAGTTTATTTAAGTATTTATGTCAAAGAATCCTTCCTTGTTCATTTCTAATTCTCAAGTCTATGTTTACTTGAGTAGTTAGAAATGTCATTAGAGTAGGCTTAGTCATAGTTGAACTTCTAAAAGAGAAAATATCAGCTACGGTGCTTGAGTTTTATAACCTTGTGCTCTTAGCTAAACAAAAAGATTGGAAAATTAGTTTTAGTTTACTTTCTTTAAGAAAAATTAGTAAAGAGGGAGCTTCCCCTCATAATTTGAAGAGAAATTTATCTATGCACAACCATCTATTTCTAATTCGCATTCTAGACGTGCGAATTAAAGCACCAACACTCACTACATCAAAAATCAGCCTTCAAAATCTACTAAAAATATTTCAAGCATTATTCCATAAAGCTCTAATAAATCTACGCACATGTCTTCAAATTTCTGCACTTATATTCCTTTTAAATCTGCTACTTATACGAATGATATTCACCAAATTAATTACTTTCAAATGGACTCCACAATCTCTTTAAATATCTTCACCAAGGGGGACTATTCATGAAACAACATATCCCTTCATGATGGATGCAACCTCTTATTTTATATGCACCCCTTCACCTCTACTTTGGCCACACCAATAGGGGTCAACCCCTATATTTTATTACATATATATATATATTTAAATTTAAATCCCCAAAAATGGGGTGCTCCAATAGGGGGTCAAACACATCATTTACCATTTAAATTTGATTCTTCAAACATTGATGCCAAAGGATAAATTAACCCAAATAAATATTCAAGTTTAAATCTTTAATTTAAACTTTAAATCATGCTAGGTCAGCCAAAATAGTAAGCCTTAATATCATCCATTTAAACTTCAAATATGATTCCCCATTTGACCTTAAATCTCTGCTCAAAACGTCTTAGAATCAACTTCAATTTTCCTTATAAAACTGATCCATGTCACCTTAAATATGTCACTCCAATATGATCAATAAGAAACTATCCATGCTCAATTTCCATTAATGACAATATTTCTAACACCTTAACCAAACAATATAGATAATCTCTTATGAAATTCCCCCATTCATTGTATTTTGGCATTGCATGGTCAACAAACTTACATTGTTTTACTAAATTTGACTATTATATTCATCCTTGCTATTCTAACATCTATTGTAACTTAACAATGTCAATGTGATGGTGTTGATTAATCCTCTTCTATGATCAGTACTTAGGTGCTTTTCTTCCTTATGTTGTACAAAAAGGTATTTGACTGAAATCATTGTATAATGATTTTTTTGTAAAACACCTTACAAAAATAGGTCTTGTAGTGGCCTACTAGGTTGCAATTAATATTGTTAGGAGAAAACTAATAATCTTAAGAGAAGAATTGTGATAAATAAGTTATTGAATCCAATAGTAGAGCAACATAATGAAAAATCAAAGCATAAATTCATAGAAACAACAAATATACCCTAGGTCAAGCCCCACAAGAGGAAGAATGAAATTAAACATCATTGAGGCCTCATGAGGTAATCCCAAGATCTCTAGAATTGGATGGATCATAAAAAATGAAATGTTAATCATCATCTAGGAGTTTTTGAAGTGGCTCCTTCGGAGCCCTAAAAATGAAGTAGAGTTTGAAGCATTGCACTAAGTCTTGATATTATTTTTCTCAAAGAAAATTGACTATGTTGATATTGAAAGGGATTCCTTTATCTGCATCAACATCTTCAACTCAAAAAGGTGCTAGACTAGAAATTGGAAAAAAAGATGGATAAGATATGTACTCTACTCAACCCTCTTGTTGACTTCTCCATTCAAATGTATTTTGGGAATCCAACATGGTGGTGCATTTTCTTGCTAACCAAAAATGTGACCAAATCTCCATCAAAATTTTGGGCTAGTTTGGTGATTGGGAGAAATTGTAGACATTCATAACAAGTTAGTGGCACTGTAGTGATCCTCAAATTTTTTTGATATCCCTAGAATGATTTCCCTATCACAATTACTCTCTAAATTCCCATTATGTTGCATTTATATTTGGACGACCATATGGCTATAGCATACACAAATAGCTAACAGAGTGATTTAGAAGGCATGCAATGAGATTGCCCACTAGAATAAGTCTCCACTCAAATAACACGACTATTCAAAATCACTAGATTGGAGTTGGAGGTGGAAATAGTGGAGTTTATCAATGTGTGACTACTCTCAAATGGGTATATCCATGATTTCAACATCATTAACAAATTCCTCACTACCTACATGGACTTCATGGGCCATAAGATGTATGAAAATCTTCTACCTCATGTGTAGCTAAGGGATGATCTAGTTAGGCTAGCCTGTGAAGCTATTTCTAACTATGACTACATGCATTCGATCAAAGACATCAAGGATGTCCTCAACTAGCACAACATGCAAAAAAATACTACTATATACCTTCTACCAGAACACCACTCACTATATAAGAAAAATATAATAGGAATTCTTCAACTATTCTTCCTCAAACAAATCAATCTAAACCAAGATATCAAACCTATTTCTATTATATGGTGCAACTAAGGAATTAGGGGCTTTGACAAGATATTGAGTCATGTAACAAACAAAACTTACAAACAACAATTTTGAATATCTCTTTATTAACTTGCAACTAAAACATTACAACACGAGTATTATATGTTCAATACATTACAATTCAACACACATGCATGGATTCTTACATGCCTTGGAATAAGCCTTATAATCACAAATTTTTGATCTAGACTATTTCCTTAGCATTCACCATGAAATCCCATTCAATCTGAAAACACTCACTAACTTCCCTCTAATTCATTCTTGCAGAAAAATTCTCTAAAAAACTTTCCTTAAAAGAGGTCAAGATCCTTATTTATAGCTTGCAAATAGAGTAGAGGTAATTTCCCCATGATAGGACACATAGAAATGCCTCATTGAATCTTAGGATCCACATACAAGCAGTTAAAATTGTCACTTTGTCATTTTTGGATTTTTTTTGAATTTTAGCAATAGTTATAGAAATTCAAGGGATAAAAGGATATATCTCCTTGACTAGAAATTTCCATAGATGCAATATTTTGAAGGAAATTAAGCCCATTGAAATTTTTTAAGGGGTATGTGGATATCATATAGATTACATGAAAAGTTTCAAAATAATTGGAACTTTAGGGTAATCGAGAGCACAAGGAAATTGTGAAAATTTGGGGGTTAACAAACATATCCTAGATAGGGTTAAAATTTTACAATGGGGAATTTTGGCTAAGATTGAAGGAAAAAGGAGTGAGGTGGTGGTTTTAAGGAGTAAAAAAATATCCTAAACATAGTTGAATTTTTACAACACCAAAATTTCCTAAAGCAAAGGAAAATTCTGCAATTGCATAAATTTCACAGTTTCACTTGAATCTTCATCAAATTTGAAACATGACATCACAAATACTAAAAAGTCCCACAATCACATAGCTTTCCAAATGAAATTAGATGTTCCTCAAATTTGAAACATGAGTACCCAATTGGCCTCCTGACAAGATGAAGCAATCACTTGGCCATGAACCATCCACTATTCTTTAAAAATTGCATCATCTATTCCTATAAGAAAAATAAACAAGCGAAGTAAAGGAAATTTTTTTTGGGTGATGTAGGAATACTTGTGGACCCAAATGCTCCTACATCAAACACACCGAGTAAGTGAAATGTTCCATGATTCAGAAACTCATGAACATTCTAACAAGTTTGGAATGAGAATTATATACTTGAGAGTTTTGTAGAACTCGGCCAAGAAGCTGCATTTGCAACTCTATTTTTCTAATGGATTAGATATTCCATGTAGTCCTTTCCTTTAGTCTTCTTAGCCACTTGAGATTCAACCACTTTGTCTATTTCTTCCATCTTCTTCTCACACAATTGATCCATTCACCCTTGTGCATCATGCAAACTTAGGTGTGTACTTCCTTGTAAACTTGTCTCTCCTTCATGAAATTTGTGCAAATCAACAATGTTGAAAATGGAGAATATGTCTATCCCTTATGGAAGCTTAATATCATATGATAATTTCCTCAAAACTTTGCATAGGCCTATTTTCTTCCATTTTCACTTATTGTATGTTCCCTATGGGAACCTCTCCTTCCTCAAATGTTCCAAAAATAAGTCACCTACTTGGAACTCTTGTTCCCTTTTGTGCATATTACCATACTCCTTATACTTCATGGAAATCTTCGCCAAAATTTCCTTCACCTCCTTGTGTAACTATGGATGTATTCAAAAAAATCTTCTGCTAGTGCACTCTTCTTGTTCAAATATGCACTATCCCTCAACTCATCAACAAATTTTGGGTTGTACCCATAAACTATCTATAATGGGATCCTTCCTATACTTTTGTTTATTGAATTGTTGTAAGAAAATTTAGCTACCCAAGATAAGATCCCATTGATGTGGTTTGTCTCTCACCAGACATCTTAAATAAGTTTCCCAAACTTGTGTTCACAATTTTTGTCTATCTATCCATCTAGGAATGATAGGCTAGTTTGAATCCTAACTTTATTCCCATCTTCTTCCATAGTGTACATAATAAATGGCCAAAAAATATAGTGTCCCTATCTGAGAAATGCTTCTAGGAAATCCATGCAACCTAACAACCTCCTTGAAAAACATTGTAACTATGTGGGATGCATCAATCATCTTCTAGCATGGTATAAAATGAGCCATATTAGAAAATCTATCCATTACAATAAAAATTGAGTCATTACCTCTTTGTGTCCAAGGAAATCCCAAAAAAAAATCCATACATATTTTCTCCCATTACCTCTCTAGTATAGGAAATGACTAATATAGTTCCATGTTTTATCTTTCTCCCTTAGCATGCTAGAAAACTTTGTAACCTTCTACTGACTTTTTCATATCTGCACTCATACCAAGCCACAAATATCCTTCACTTAGTTGTGCCAATGTCTTGTCCAATCCAAAATGAAAACTCAAGCCTCCACTATGTTTTCCTCTTATGAAGTTCTCTCTCATTGAACCCCTAGGGATGAACAACTTACACACCCTAAATAGTAAACCATCCTAAATGAAATACTACAACCATGGAGTCCTATATTTTTCTACTCGACTTTTACTAGTTTTCCATACTTCCTTGAAATAAGGGTCTTCTAGATACAACTCCTTCATTGCATCAAAGCAAAAACATTGATACTTAACTCATTCTTTAGTAAAAATCTTCTACTAGGTACATTTTCTACCCTTTTAGACTTACCACTCCTGTGTTTCGAAAAAGAGAGTAGATTTGCAAAAAATCCACTCATTTCATATGCCTTTGGTTTAACTTACCTTGACTCTTGATGTATCATAAGGCATGATGGTTTGTGTACAACACAAATTCCTTGACTCTTGGATCCATCTTCAACCCTTCCTCAAATACTACAAAACCTAGATATAGTAGTTCTTTTCACATAAAACTTAAACTTCATTTATTCAAATTCACAAGTAACTTCTCTTCATTCAATCTCTACAACATTGTCCTAATATTCTTTTAGTGCTCATCCTTTGTTTTACCAAACACTAGGATATCATCCAAATAAACAATAAAAGATTTGCTAAGGAAAGGACTTAGCACCTCATTCATTAGTCTCATGAAAGTGTTGAGTGCATTTTTCAACCCACATGGTATCACTAGCCACTCATATAATTCATCCTTGGTCTTGAATGTTGTCTTCCATTCATCACCCTCTCTAATTCTAATTTTGGTGACTCCCTCTCTTCAATTCAATCTTAGTGAAGTATTTTACTCCACTCAAACTATCCATTAATTCCTCCATTAGTGGTAATGGAAACCTATACTTAATGCTGATTTTGTTTATAGCCCTTGAATCAATGCATATTATCCACTCTCTATTAAACCCCTTATCCAACAACTCCTACACTTGTCTATTCACCTCTTCATTTTCCATGGGTGTCATTTTGTATGGTTCCTTGTTCAATAGGCTAGCACTCAATATCAAATCTTTGTAGTGACTTATTCTTCTCACTAGAAGTAAGCCATCAGGAAAGTCCATCAATATCTCTATGAACTCATCCAAAATTCTTGGAATTTCATGGGAGCCTCTTCCCTTCTCTTTATTTCTCTATCCTCTGTAGGTTTAGATAGGAAGGAAAAACATACCTTCTCCTTTTTGATATCCTTCAAGAACTGCTTTCCAATCACTAGACAAACTCTATTGGTTTTCTCAACCTCCCCACCCTTATCCTTCAAGGTATTTAACATAGATTCCCTCTCATCCTTTATCTTATAACAATTATTCTTGCCATCATGTGTAATGTCCCTGAATTTTGAGTAGTCACCAACCACTAATTTAATTGAATTAATTAAATATTAAATTGTCCTAAATTAATATTGAGTACATTTATATTTAATTGATTAATTAGTGTTAAAGTGACTTTATTAATTAAATGTGCTCAACTATCAAATAAAGTGACTTTACATTATTAAAAAAATTATAAGTGGGGAAGTATAAAAGGAAAAGGACAAAGGGAATTAATTATCTTGGTAAAATTGATTATTAGGCACAAAAATTGAGAGTGCAGCTTTTAGAAACCATGAGGATGAGAACCCTCAAGTCTATGGATTGGACAAAAACCCAATTTCATTTGCAGGTAGATTCACTTCATAATTCACATTAAGTCACAACGATTATTGAAATTTGTGAAGTATTTGCAAAGACAAATTTTAATAGATTAGAACAGTATGCAGAAATAATAAAGACAAATTTGAATGGAGTTTCTTTGGTCAATATTTTATTAGCATCAGGTTAGACACCATTCAGTAAGTGAAATAGTTGATTGAATATTGTCTATAAAATCTCCTCTTGGTTTTTGCACGTTATTTTAACATGAATTTCATAGTTTGACATATGTAAACATTTTGTGAAACAAATACATGACAATATCTAAACTAATTGCAATTTAACCAAATATGCATTTCTAGGTTGTTACATTCAGCAATCAAAGGTTCCATTCTCATTCAAACAAAATATGTTTGAGATGCAAAATATGGAAATAATACAAGCTACAATCAATACTAAACTCAAACTATGCAACTGAAATGAGAAAGGCGCATTCAATAATATTTTAGGCTTGGAGAATATTGTTGTTTATGATAGACATGTATAGATTTGCATCCCTTTACAATAATTTTCTGAGCATAGATAGCCAACAATAATTACCTAGAACTGAAAGTTGACTTCACATTAGATTCCTCATACAATTTCATTCCTTAGTAGAAGCCTCATCTATCCTTCAAAAAGATCTATGTTGCACCTTTTTTGCTAAGCGATACCCTTGTGTAATACCACAATTGTCTAGGGATAACCACAACCCAAGGAAAGAGGAAGGCATTTGAAATAGGCAATCTATTACTTTTGGAAATCATACCCAACCACTGTTGTACACCCAAAAACCCTCATTTCTTCTCACAAAAAATATTAACAATGATGATATAATGAAATCTGCACCCTTATTCACACTCACAACTTCAAAAAATATAGGCGCCTACCTTGGAAATGAGATTTTAGATGGATAGGGATGTATGCAATATTAAACCTCTTTAAAACCAATGCCTAGTCTAATATATGAGACCCATTACAGTCGCCCAATCTAAAATAGTGAGTCCACAATATGCACACAATAATATACCTCTTCAACCCTCACACCCAAGCTAATATATTTTTTGTATATTCACCAATAATTTAAAAGCCTCTATTTCAATCGACCAACAATAGGATTGAACTAACATAAACCAATCAACATAAATGAAACCCTCGAGACTCCAAACAAAACAAAGATATTAATTGGTAACCCTCAATTTTGTCTCCATAGGAGACTCACAAATTTTCCAATATCGAGCTTCGTGAAAGACCTATACATTCTCTCCAATATGACTAGATAGGGTGGATTAGTCTCACCACTGAAACCACTTCCCCTAGGTTTTATGTTCCCTAAAGCCAAGAACTTTGAAAAGCTCCTCAAAATATCAATCACATAAAATAAGCAAGCATAGTAAAAATGAGCTCAATTTCCACTTTATATATGACTTGTACTTTTCTTTCTCATAAAATAAAATAAAGTGCCTTTATAAAGTTCCCTTTTAAATATTTCCCCAAAGTCACTTTATAGCACCTTTTAATTTAATTATTTAACATTACCTTATAAATGTACTTTTTCCCACCAAAAAAACATTAAATAATTAAATAAACCAATTCCCTTAACCTGACTATAGCCTATGAGAATTAAATAGGCTAATAATTCCACCTAGAGTGATCATTGAGAAGGGGAAATTACAGTTCTCCCTTCTCAATATTTCTTTCCCTCAAGCAATTGTAAATTAGGGTGATGCAAAATTCGCTCTCCTTCCCACATAGCATCCTCCATGAGCAAGTCTCTCCACATGATCAAATATTCTTTGATCACTTTTCTCCTTAATCTCCTCTCATTGACATCAAGAATCTCATTAGGAACCAATACCAACTGCCCCTCCTCATCCAATGGAGGTAACTTTGTTGACGAAGTAACTTGCTACCCTAGTGCCTTCTTGAGGCATGACACATGAAATGCATTATGGATCTTACTATTCTTGGGAAACTCAGTCTCATAGGCTACTTCCCCCCCATACCTAATTATTCTATAAGGACCATAGAAACGTGGTTTCAAATTTTGTGCACTACTAATTTTTAGTGAAGACTATCTGTAGGGTTGCAACCTCAAAAAGAACAAGTCTCCTACCTCAAAATTGTGCTCAAACCTATGCCTATCTGCATAATTCTTTTGTTTATTTTGGGCCACCTATAAATTATCCTTAAGAGCCTTAAGAATATCTTGGATCTCATGTATCCAATCCTTGGATTTGGGAGCCTTGTTATCCCTAAATGCTAAATCCGCAAATGGAGGAGCATCATATCCATACAATGCTCAAAATGGTGTCATGTCAATGTACATATGGTAAGTGATATTGTAACAGTTATCTCCTAGATGTAACCACTTAATCCATGCCTTTTGCTAACCCAACACATAGTTTCATAAGTACCCCTCAACACATTTATTCACTATCTTTGTCTAACCATCCATCTGAGGGTGGTAACTAGTACTGGGGGTCAACTATGTGCCAACAAGTTTGAACAAATCCTACCAAAATGCACTAAGAAAGCTATTGTCCTGGTCACTGACAATGTACCTAGGAAACCCATGGAGTCTAAAAACCTCCCTAAAAAATAACTCTGCCACCTGTGGTGCCATGTACTCTGATGAGATTGCAAAGAAGTGAGTGAACTTAGTCAACCGATCTACCACTACATAAATGTAATCCCTTCCATGAACCTTAGGTAGACTTGCGATGAAATCCAAACACACTCTCCCACTTCTATTTAGGAATGAGCAATGTCTGCAGTAACCTTGTTGGATGAGTGTGCTCTAACTTGTTCTACTGAAAAGTTATGCATTCTCTCACATGTCGCAACACATCGTCCTTGAGGCCTTTCCAAGAGAACCTCTCCTTGATGTTCTTGTAGGTTTTGAAGTATCCAGGATGTTGCTAATAACACATCATGAGTAGCCCTCAAAATCTTCTCCTTTTTGACTTAAGGATTGACTATATCTTGTCCTTGTAGTAGTTAATGTCATCTACCACCTTGTACCTATCATCCTGAATATGACCATCCATCAATTCACATGAAAGCTTATTCTTAGAATATTCCACCAGAATATGGGACTTCCAATCAGCTGAAATCTTTGCAAGGGAGCACACGGTTGGTTTCTTGGAAAGGGCACCAACAACTATTTTTATCTTTCCCTTAACATACTCAATGTAAATTTGTTCGCTTGTATCTTTCTAACCCACTTTTGTTGTCTCTTATTTATATCCTTCCATTCCAAGAAATACCTCAAGTTTTTGTGGTCAGTCCTAAACACAAATCTCCCACCTATCAGATATTGTCTAGACTACGCCAAGGAATGCATAATGGCAATCATTTTCTTGTCACAGATGGAATATAATCTCTCTGGTTCCCTAACTTCTGAATCTCAACTTCTATTATATGTTTATTCTACATCAATACAACTCCTATACCCTCACCCAAAGCACCACACTCTAGCACAAAAGCCTGAGTGAAATTAGGAAGTACCAAAATTGGATATGTGCTCATCACCTCCTTGAGCCTATAAAATGGACTTTGAGCCTCCTCTATCCACCTAAATGCCCCATTATTTGTGAGATACTTCAAGGGTGTACCCAACTATGAAAACCCCTTAGCAAAGCACTTGTAGTAGCTACACAACCCAAAGAATCCACACAACTTTGTAAGATTCTTAGATGGTGACCAATCCAAAATTGCCTAAATCTTCTTTGGATGCACTTGCACACCCTACACACTAATCCCATGGCCCAAATATAAAATATTTGTAATGCCAAACTTGTATTTAGATGCCTTAGCATATAGATATTATATTCCCATAATACTCAACAACTTGTCTAACTGTCTCAAGTGATCATCCTGTGTTTTGTTGTAAATAAGGAGATTTTCAAAGAACACTAACAAATTCTTGTTGAAGATGTGGTTCATACATGACTGGAAGGTAGTAGGTTTGTTAGTAAAATTGAAGGACATGACCAAGAACTCATAGTTCCCATAATGGAAATTGAACATTGTCTTATGTATATCCTACTCTCTAACCCTGATCTGGTGATATCCTGATTGAAGATCAATATTTGAAAAGTAGGCTGCCCCATGCAATTCATCTAATAGATCACTGATCTTGAGGATAGGATATATGTTTTTATTCATTTTCTTATTCAAAGCCTGGTAATCTATACACATTTTCATGGTCTCATCCTTATTATTAACCAAGACCATTGAAGAAGTGAATGGACTAGAGCTAGGTCTAATATGGCCCATATCTAACAACTCCTTGATGCCATTCTCTATCTCATCCTTTAACTTCTTTGGATGCCTATAAGGAGTGGTTATCACCAATTTGGTTCCCTCTTCTAGCTCAATAGTATGCTCAAAGCCTCTATCAAGAGGTCTCCCTAGAGGAATCTCTCTAAAAACCCTATCATGTTTTCCCAAGAATGATTGAATGTCTACATGATATGGTTGGCTTCTATCTAGAGATTTCTTGGATGTAATCAAACACTCTACTGCCCAAGCTACATCCCCATGCCTGAATATACTCTCCATTCCCTATCTAAAACTATTTCAGGAGAACCATTGGCCATACCTCTTAGAACCACCCTCTTACCATTTGTTTCCCTAAATATCAGCTCTATTGAGTCCCCAATATGGCATTAGTATCACCTAGATCAACTACATAAAAACAATCTATCACTATATAGTTTCCCAATGTTACATCCAATCGAGGGACCTTTTGTGTCCATTTCATACTTAACCCATTAGCTACCATCACTTTAAATCCCTCAAAGTTCTTTACAAGAATACCTCTCTTAGCCACCAACTTGTTCTTTGTAGGAATACCTCTCTTAGCCACCAACGCTGAGTCTTTGGAATTATGGGTTTCCCCACTATCAATCAAAACTATGACTCAATTCCCCCACAATACTCCCCTAAATCTAAAAGAGTTAAATCTAGGAGTACCTGATAGAGTGGCAGTAGCTTCATTTTTAACCTCCTCATGTGGTTGCTCATCATCTAAGCTACTATGTTCACTACCCTGAACCTATTCTTCTTCCTCTTCACCATCACTATTAGAAAGTATGTCAATATAATACACCTTAACCTTACCTATGCATTTGTGTCCAGGCTCCCATGGATCCTTATAGCTAAAACATAGCTTCTTCCTCCTCAACTCTCTTTGAGCCTCATTATCCAACTTGTCTTTCCTAGGCCACCCCTTTTGAAAGGGTTTCTTGTCTTCTTTTTTTTGAGTAATGAAAGGTTTAGATGGGAACTTACTCCTTGTGATAGAATTCTCCATGTCACGTGCCCTAATGATCACATCCTATAATGACCCTAATTTGAAGGCCTTAATCCAACCACACAGTGGCTCGAATAGTCCCTCAATAGAAAGAATTATCAACCTATTCTCTAACACATCCATGACCATGACCAAGAACCTATAAAACTCTAAAATCTAGGCATCCACTGTCCCAACCTACTTAAGCTATGTTAGCTCCTTGAAATGTAACTCTAGATCTTTCTTGTCAAAATTTTCAATCAACTTCTATCTGAATTCCAAGTATGAGGTAATGTTGGCATGCCCCAAAGTGACTAGCCCATGGGACCACCACTCATGGGCCTCTCCATCAAAATGTAATGTTGCATATTTGATGGCCTTTGTCTCCAACATAGGATTGAGTTGGAAATATGTATCTAGCTTTTGAATCCCCACTCTAGCAATGCATTTGTTAGAGCCATTAAAAGAAGGAATAAACAACTTTCCCACTTTTTTTTGGAGATCCAATTCTAAGGGCCTCTATTGTGATCCATTGGCTTATTCCTGTACTTAATGATGCAAAAATCATGTAAAGACATGGCTGCATGGAATTCATCACCAAGAGCTTGATACTTCCTCAAATAATCAATGAACCCTTCACCTTGTCCTTGCTATCCCCAATTTCTAACATGTTATCCTCCTAAGAATTAAGGTAAAAGTGGTCTAGGAGTCACTCTACTAGCTTCCCTAGTGTGAATCTATGCTAGAATGTGAGTGTTGCTCCCTTTACCATTATTCCCATTGTTTCCATTATCATCATTATGATTTTTAGTCCCTCTTGTACCATTATTACCCACATTGTTATGATTTATCATAAAATAAGGAGTTCGACCAACTATTGTTGACCCCTTGCAAAGTCATTCAATATCTACATTATGTTTCCCTCATGCGGTTCATGCTTGTCACCCATGTTTTCCTCTCTTTTTTGACTCTGAGTTAAAGGGGTTATCAACTACCCTCTCTGTTTCCCTTCTACTCCTATATGTTATATAAATCCTCATCTTCTAGATTCATAAATGATCATGCAACTAAAAGAACTCAATACTACCCTAAAAATTTTGATACCAAAATGTGTATGCAAAAATCATAGGCTGGCAAGAATTCCAGCTCTAATACAACTATAAAATCCCCTCCTAGTTTTTACATGTTATTTTAAAATTATTTTCATAGTTTGACATATGTTAACATTTTTTCAAATAAATGCATAACAATATCTGAGCTAAATGTAGTTTTACCAAATATGCATATCTAGGTTGTTGCATTCAACAATCAAAGGTTTCCATTCTCATTCAAATGAAATATGTCTAAGATACAAAATATGGAAATAATATAAGCTACAATGTAATGTCCCTGTGCATGGGCGATGTGATGACCATGTGTTCATTGGGTTTGCGTAAGAAACCAAATTCTTCGATGGTGGCCTTGGTGGTGAAAGATCCTCCCTGGTTGCCACCCTCACTACCAAGCTGGTCTTTTGGTGTAGTGGTTGGGACTACATTGGTATCAAAGATTAGCTCTTCTTTCCATCCTAGTGGGTTGTGCAAATGTTCAATTGGCAGCTTGAAGAATGGCAAGTAAATATAGAAAATGGTTGGCTAGTCTACTTCATGAATCTGGTAGTAAGCTTGGTAACTTATCTTAATTGAAGAATGATACATTGGCCATGTTGAAGAGTGTAGAAGAATGTTTTATCATTGTTGAGAAATCACCTTCTAACATATTGCAGATTGCTCTTTTTCCTACAGTGACTTCTTTGGGTTAGCACATGTGGTTGAGACATACAGATAAAGAGGTAAGATTGTTGGTAACTTACTATTTGAGTGAGATATTAAGAATCATGGCACCTCAAGTACCTTATGATGATGAAACAATGAAAGAGGTAATTAAATTGTTGGTGGATAGTTTTTAGGACTTGGGTGATATAAAAATTTTTCACTTTTCTACAGGATTGTAATACTCAAAACTTTTGCAAATATTAGATTGAGTAACCTTATGGTAGACCTTGAATTGCATGACTTGATCTATAACATGTTTTACTATTTCCTTAATACAATAAAAAAAGACCATAATGATGATATTATTGCAGCTATGAAAACTATTATGGTTCAAGCTATTAATGGAAGTGATGTGATTTTTCAGCCTATCATAACTTTGTTATTGTAAGAGAGGGGGACCACTACGTGCAAGACCCCGGGTCATAGAGGGTCAAGATGCGAGAAGCTGCCATAATCTACCTCAACTAAGTGCAATGTGTAGCGTATAAGGATGAGAATGATGAGGACTACGAGGTCCCACAATCACTCTACAATCCTGAGTTTTAAGGTGGGGCTAGGCAAGTCAGTTTTTAGGTTCAACTCTACACCTCAGGGAGCTCTCTTCCTGAGGATGTAAGCGTGGTCTCTGGACGACAACATGACGTGTTGGCATCTCTAAAGTGTGCTATCATCCATACAACTAGACAACAGTAGAGATAAGGTTGAACCCACCAAAATGACTAACAACCTAGCTACTTAACTAAAAGGCCAGAATGGAACAAGTAAATAAACAAAATATTCTATGATGTTATAAAGTAGGAAAGCAAGTGTAAGGAAAATAAGAAGGATCTTACCAAGGAATTCGTTCACCAGCTGATCTTCCTAGCAACACGCACATGTACACATAGCTAGAGGGAAAATGTTGGGTGGCTAAATAGGGGCTTGCCTCAGTCAAATGCCTGTTTAGGTGTTTCCACCTCCATGGAAAGCCAAGGAAATGAGATAAAGAAATAGTATAATAAAGACAATGCAAACACTACAAAGTAGTACTATGCTACTCAACCAAGTGATAGAGGAGAGGAGAGGGAAGCTTACCACCTCCACCAAGAGAACTCATGGCTACTTGGAGGAGAAATGAGAGGAACTCAAGCCTCTGTTGCAATGGCATGGTCCCAAACATGCTCTACCGAAGTGACAGAGTGAAGCTTTTGCCACAATGGTGTGCTTGAATGCTTGAAGTGAGTGAGAATGGATGCAAAAGAGTGTATGGAAACTTGAAGTGTGCAACAACTCAGAAGAAGTTGTGAAGAGCTGGATTGAATGTTGAAGGGGTGAATTTGAAGAGGGAGTGAAGAAAAATAGCCATATTCGGGTCAGTTGGCCGAAGGGTGCATTACAACTTCACTTCCAATTAGAAGTGTAACACCTCTGTAGGTTCAGCCATAGGAATCTACTAGGGATGTAAGCGCACCACGTGAATGTCTACGCATTGTGTGGGAATCCCTGACATAAATGCCCCCACTGACGCTCAAAATAGGCACCAAGTGGACTGCCAACATCAAGCTTAAGTAGAATTAAGCCTTCGAACTTTTTTTCTAAGGTGGATAAGAGAAAAAAGGGGATTTTCATAGGGGATGCAAATTCTCTCTTATACATTTTTCCCCCACTTTAACGAGCATGAGTATTGATGAGTGCTCGGTAAAGTAGATCAAGAAGAGAGTAGAGTTAGAAAAGTATACGTAAACTTTCGAGGAAGCAATACTTGATCTGGTGTACTTGAAGGTGTAGGAAAAGTGAAGGACTCCATAGCTTCTTGGAACTATGAAGTTGGAAAAACAAAGTGTCTTATAGGCCAATAGACCAACAAGGAGGCAACCCCCAAGATCTCTCACATGAAGGAAGCACCTTACAAGTTCTCACTCCCATAGGGAAGGTATTCTCCATGAACTCAAGCATGAAGAATACCGAAAGAAGCACCCTATAGGTTCTCAGTCCTATAGGGGAGGTATTCTCCATGAACTCAAGCATGAAGAACACCCAAAGAAGTGCTCTACAGGCTCTCAATCCTGCAGGGGAGCCACCCCCAAGATCTCTCGCATGGAGGAAGCTCAAAGGAAAGCACCCTACCAGTTCTCGGTCTTGTAGGGAGGTATCCCCCAAGATCTCTTGCATGGAGGAAACCTGAGAAAGCATATTCCATAGAGTTAAGAAGTGGTGACATGTCTACCCACAGATAGAACATGTCAAAAGCAACCATGTAGGAAAATAAGCAAATAGTCACGTAGACCATTAATAAGTAAAAATTTCAAAGGGGTCCACTAAAAGGTAAGGTCTAGTTAGGCTGCCCCCAAACTAGACATGAAAGAGTGAATTGAATGAGTCTAGTTGGGCTGCCCCCAGGCTAGACATGAAAGAATTCCATTCGAAATAAAGGCTTTGAAAGAAGGGTCCCTTGGGAACCTTCCGTGAGAAATAAGAGGGGTCCACTCAAGGGACACACAATTCAAAAGTATTTTTTCTTCTTAGAGCAGTTCTTCATCAAGGAATCATTTTGAAAGATGTTCACTTCATCAAGGAATTCAAAAGGAAGGATATGCCCCCACGTGAGGGGAAATAAAAGTTGTTCCCACTTCAGAGGAAGGTCTTCAAGTCATTTCTTTATGAACCCATGATGAAGGAAACACATTCTGCTAGGGTTCCAAGTTGAGAATGTGATTCTAAGGAAAATTTTGTGAAGACTTTCAAGAAAAGATTCGTTGGAAATAAATTCATTTTCTAAAAATTGAAGTGTTGAAGAGGAGCATTGTCACACATAGGATGGACAACTCAAGCAAAGAAGAGAGAGATAAAGAGAAAAAAAAATACAAACAAAGGACATAAGGGGATCTGGTTTAGCGAGGTCAGATCTGTCCGAGCTCATATAATAATAGGTAATCGCAATGCAAGGTGAAAGATCATCAATCCCCAACCAGATCAGGAAGAATGCATGGAAAACAAAGTGAAAATAAAAATTTTGGTCAACATGGAAGGGGAGCCTAAATGCCCCCAACGCTTTGCATTTTCCCCAATTTATCAAAAATCAAGCACAAACATGGAGGAATGATCATACAAATAGAAGAAGTTTTATAACACAAAAATTATGCCTATATCCAAGCACCAATGGGGGTGACGAGGGTCATCCAGTAACACATAGCACAAGCACGGGGGAACACATCACAAAAGCCACACACACACAAGATCAAGAAAGGGCCTCCTCCTAACAATGATTAGCCAAGAGGTCATCTATTTCCCAATCTAAATCCTCATAAGGGGAAGGAGGATGAGCCTGCAATGGTGGAATGTTAAGAGGAGGAGCATCCGACTCTCCCACAACAAGGGCCAAGGAAGAGGTCCCCCCAAGGTCCTCTCCACCGAGGTCCTGTGGATTCAAAGTCGGTTATTTCATGAAGATCATTGATAGGGATGAAATCTCATCCACAAAGTTAAACATGCACCCTACAAGAGCACCATGTCTCTCTTTAATGGATGGGACAGTATGTGCCTGAGATTCACTGCTAAGCTCATCGAAGGATTCAAGAGTGGTGATGAACTCGGGAGAAGCTAGGACTAGTTCTATCACAAGGACAGAACAAGTTAGCATAGGACCACCTTACGAAGAAGGTGGAATCCTCTTACATCCTTCGTCGCTAGAAGGATCAACCTCCACCTCTTTCTTCATTGGAGGAGATGAACTCCCCACAAACAAAACTAGGGGTGTAGAGGAAGAGGAAGAAAGAACCACAACAGATACAAATGAAGTATTAACCATATCCACGGGCTTTGGGAAGGGCTGAATATCCAAAATGAACATCAACAAAGGTGGCTCTGCCAAAGGAGCGATGAACACCTGCACTCGTTTAGGGTTAGGTGCATTTGTGCTCGCAACAAAAGCTGGGAGTGGACAAGACTGGAGAGAAGCAAAAGGAAGGGAGGAAGAAGACACTGCAGGAGGTCCTGGAATAGGAGAGGTCGTTTCTTCCTCCTTTCTTTGTGAGGAGGCCTACTCGGATAGGAGAGCCTGTCACCGGCGCTTGCATTCACATGCAAGGCGGTTTTTGTGGCTCTTGGAGTTAGAGGCCAAAGTTGTGAAGGGACAAGAGATTCCTGCTCGACCATAGGAATGTCCACTATGATTGTTTCAGGCAGAGGAACAGGTTCCTGTACGGGAGCAAGGGGAGCAGGCTAAGGAGCAACAAGAGGAGTTGACTTGAGAGCCTCAACAATGGGGCTCTTTCCACTCACTGCCTTTAGAGCAGGAGTGGTAGGAGGCCACAGAGGTCGAGACAAATAGGATTCTCCTTAAGAGACCTTCCTATCATATCGAATGGGTCTAGGATCCATTGGCAGAATAGGAAGCTCAAATGTGAGATGCTTAGACTTTCGCCAAGCAGACACTGAAGGGTTCTCCTGCAAATGAGGAGCAACACCTAATAGTACCACAACTGAGTGAGAAGAAGCTTTAGACTAGGTAGCAGACAAGGAAGAAGGAGGATCACAAGACCACTTCTCTTCTTTCCTCTTTCGAGCCTTAGCAGCATTGTTGTCATCCTTCAAACAAGCCTTATGTGATATAGCATAAGGTGAGGGAGGGTATCTTACTTTCAGCCTCAGATGCCCTTTCTTATAGTTCTGATATGTTTTGTGCAAAAGGTCCATCCTAGGCGGAAGAGGACCCATGGATGCAGGCCATGGGTGATCCAAGGAGTAGCTACCACGTGCAAATGGTGATCTATAACCGATGTTGTGGATTACATGCATGAAGCCTCCATGGATAAATTATTAACACTTATGCACAATGGAGGGTACTGCGTTCATCACCACCAACCAAGGGATACCCAATTTCACTCTAAAGAGTTTAGATCCAGGAATAATATCAAACAGGAGATTCACAGACTTAGGTCCAACTAAGGCTAATAGGACAATACTACCCAAAGGGGGTACATAAAGCTCGTCATGTGTGCAGATGAAACTCATAGGAGCATCATATCCATCCTTATGTAAAAAATTTATTAGCATAATCTCCTATGTTATTATGTTCACTTATGATGTCGAGTCAACAAGAACATCGTCTACGATGTTTCCATTGATCCACGCAGGAATGTAAAGAGGAGATGATTCCTTGTTAAATCCTATCGGCATGTCCTATGAAGTAAAGGTTATGCCATCACTACTATCCATAGGCTATGCAGAGGGGATGGGTTGATGTAGGAAGGAGGCCATTATGCACACTATATAATGCTTCCACATAATCCCCAAGGGTTAATGGATAAGATAGTGACCCAATTAAGGTTTCGTTGTGCAATACCTTTGGAACCTTCCAACTATGCCAACTAGGGTTTGCAGGTTGGGTTGCAAGGCGACAGCCTTACAACACTCACACCTACAACACTCCTAGAGTATGAGGAAAGGAACTATCAGTATCACAAGAACGAAACTAAAATGATTCATGTCAAGTTCACCAAAAATGTAAGAGAGGAGGACCACCGCGTGCAAGACCCTAGGTCACAGAGGGTCAAGATGCGAGAGGCTACCCTAACTTACCTCAACTAAGTGTAACATGTAGGGTATAAGGATGAGAATGATGAGGAATATGAGGTCCTACAATCACTCTGCAATCCTGAGTTTTAAGGTGGGGCTAGGAAAGTCAATTTTTATGTTCAAATCTATGCCTCAGGGAGCTCTTTTCTCGAGGACATAAGCACGGTATCTGGACAACAACATGGCATGCTGGCATCTCTAAAGTGCGCTGCCATCCATATGACTAGACAAAAATAGAGACAAGTTTGAACCCACCAAAATGACTAATAACCTAGCTACTCAACCAAAAGTCCAAAATGAAACAAGTAAATAAATGAAATATTCTCTTATGTTATAAAGTAGGAAAGTAAGTGTAAGGAAAATAAGAAGGATCTTACCAAGGAGTTTTTTCATCAGCTGATCTTCCTAGCAACACGCACACCTACACATAGCAAGAGGGAAAATTTTGGGTAGCTGAATAGGGGCCTACCTCAGTCAAACCCCCGTTTAGGTGTTTCCACCTCCACGGACAACCAAGGAAACAAGATAAAGAAATAGTATAATAAAGACAATGCAAACACTACAAAGCAATACTATGCTACTCAACCAAGTGATAGAGGAGAGGAGAGGGAAGCTTACCACCTCCACCAAGAGCACTCAAGCCTGCTTGGAGAAGATATGAGAGGAACTCAAGCCTCTGCTGCAATGTCTTGGTCCCAAACGTGCTCTACCGAAGTGACGAAGTGAAGCTTTTTCTTCGATGGTGTGCTTGAATGATTGAAGTGAGTGAGAATGGATGCAAAAGAGTGAGTATGGAAACTTGACATGTGCAACAACTCAGAAGAAGTTGTGAAGAGTTGGATTGAATGTTGAAGGGATGAATTTGAAGAGGGAGTGAAGAAAAATGACCATATTCGGGTCTGTTGGCCAAAGGGGGTGTTACAACTTCACTACCAATGAGAAGTGCAATGCCTCTGCAGGTTCAACTGCAAGAATTTTCTAGGGACGTAATCGTACTACGTAGACATCTGCGCGCCGCACGGGCATCTCAGACAGAAACACCTCCACCGACACTCAAAATAGGTGCCAAGTGGACCACCAATAGCAGGTTTAAGTGGAATTAATCCTCCAAACTTGGTTTTCTAAGGTGGATAAGGGAAAAAAGGAGATTTGCATAGGGGATGCAAATTCACTCTTATACAGTTATTGACTATCCTAAAGTGAGAATAGGTCACTTATTTAGTTGCTATTGAGTTGGCCAAATATGTGTTGGAGAAATGTGAGAATAAACTGAAATCTTACATGGTTGAGGACGGACAAGTGGATAAGAAATAAATTATAATAGTGGTAGAAAATCCTTCTGGGTTTAGTGCTATCCAAACTTTAGAATAAGAATTATGCCATAAGGATGTAGCTGATTTTGGGAGCTATGATATAGAAGACAAATCAAAAAATTTATCAGCTGATAATGAAGTTGAGAATGATCCCTTTCCCAATGAGTCATGTGATTTGAAGAGAAAGATGAAAGTTACTGTAGATATGATTGTTGCAGCCCTATAATGTTTTGATCATACACACAATGTCATTGAAGAACTCATTTGGAAAACTCAAATTGAGGAGAGGAAAAAGGGAGTTGCAAGTGGAGTCTCACATACTCACTTGTACTCTATCAAAAAAGCTTTGGAAATAATGAAAATAGATTATGTGCAATTGCGTAAGAGCAGGGATCTAGCTGTAAAGTATGCTAAAGATAATGAAAGAGAATTTGATGATCTTTTCTTATAGTTAAGTATGGCTCATTTCTCTTTATACAAAGCAGAAAATTATACTCCTATCATAGCCACATCTAAGGATCAAGAAGGTGAAATTAGGGAAATGGAGATCAAACAAATTGTTGAAGGGATTGATGAACTCCATGTAGATGAAATGTTACATAATGATCCTATCACTCATCATTTTAGAGAGGTCCAATATGCTAACAAGGATTGGAATCAATGTCAAGAAACTGAATTCTTGAATTTTGAGGATCAATTTTCAAATGAAGGTATAGGTTGTAGCCACGATACAAAAAATATAGTAGGTAATGAAGAAAATTTTCAGCTTGATACACTTCATGAATCAACAATTATTAAGGAGCTTTCAATGTTGGAAGAAGGTATTCATGAAAATTATGATGACATCATTGAAAGTGATGAAGATTATGTGGATTTTATGAGTGTTGACAATAGCCTATTGCCTTGGTATGGGAGTGATATATCTCTTGGAAATGTGAATAATGATGACCATCTTGAAGTGGGAGAAGGTATGCATGAGGACCATGAATACACTAATGAAAGGTATGAACTAGATGTCGATTTTATGATTGTAAGAAGCAATCCATTACCTCTATATGATTTTGGTTATCATGTGATGATGAATGAAACTCTACCAAATTCTAGTGCTATGTTTGATGAAAAATCCAAGGTATGGGATCCAGGTAAAACTCAAGACTCTATTTCATGGAAGGGCTTTAGGAAAAAATATAGATTTGAAGTTGTTGTGTGCCTCTTGATCAACCAACACATAAATATATTGCTATTTGAATTCAGTGGGTTTGGTCTATATTTTCAGTCAATTAGTGGAGTATGTTTCAGTGGGAGGTTAATGATGAAGATAAATTTTTCATTAGGGAAGTCTCTTTAATGAATTAATGGCTCACTATCCCTATGCATACAAAAAAAATTCTTCATTGCAGATGTTGCTTCAGTGTTGTAATTTTTACTTTTACATATTTGGATGATAGGTTGATTGAATGTCAGTATTTGATGATTACACGGCAACAAAGTATGGCAGAATCTACAAATACAATTCAAAGGTATTTCAGCTTTGGGGTAGATTTTGACAGTTTTGAGGGATCGTAGGAGGGGTGAGCTCAGGTTTTGAATGAAGAGATTTTTGTTTTTATCAGAGTGGTACAACAGTAGTGTGGTGATTCCCTTAGGAGACTGGTTTGGAACCTTGGAATAACAGATGGTTTTGGGTTGTCTCAAACAAGTAGTTTGTGGTTGTTCTAACATTTCTTGAGGACAAGCAATATTTGAGAAGGGAGGACTATAATGTCCCCGTTTTTTAGTCAACATTACAATTAAATAATTAATTTAATGTTGTCAAAAAAGGCTAAGTTAAAAGAGCCAACTTAAATTAATTATTTAAGTGAGAAAAAGGTAACTTAAGTTGAAAGGGTAAAATAAATTAAATAAGTTACTTTAAGGTGAATTCTCAAAAGAAATAAATTAAAAGTGAATTGGAGAAAAAATAAGGAATTCAAGAAGACACGAGGAGGAGTTACGAAGTGAAAAGAATAAAAGGTTGTTGGAAGCTTTGTTGCAGTAGGTTGGTTTTTGGATTTTGGAACAGGTCTAGTTGGTGGACGTGGTTCACAACCTTTCCAAGGTGGGGTGACCTTTGAAAGAATATCATCTTCGGCATTGGAAGATATGCCTAGGGTGGTGGTTGACAGTCCTATTTTAGGGGTTGTGCAAGTGCTTATTGTGGTAAATTTAATGAAGTTTGAGAGCTTATTTGAAGACAATTCTTAGATTCAGTTTTGAATAAATTGTTCTATCAGTTTAGTGCTATTTTTGCAGTGGAAGTGCAATGGCGTTTGAAAGTAAATTATGTTATTTGTGTTGTGTTAACCATGTTGTGTTAACGAGAAGAAATCTATGGTTTTATTTCAAGATATGTTTCTTGTAATTGTTATCAAAAGATTATAGTCTTAAAATTGCTATTGTTAGATTATGTTTGGTAGGTGCCATTGGGATGAAATTCTAAATTGTTGAGTAAGAACATCTTTAGCCTAATCCCATAACTCTTGGCAGAGCCAAAATTATTCTGGAGTGTTAATAAAATTTTGGCTTTGTTAGAAAGGGTGCATGACATTTCTATGAAAATGTGATGGTGAGGAAGCTTTCGTGGACTTAAGAAACTCAACAAGAGTTGTTGGAATCAAGGGTACCCACTCCATTATCTTTGTTCAAGAAATCAATGGTTGATTTTCTACAACAATTTATATTCTACCACCACTTTAGAAAAATAGATCTAGGAATTTGAGTTATGGGCCTATAGAATTTTTCTATAGAGTGTCACCTTATTTGTAGAGAAAAAATTGCAGAATTGATAAGTCTAGCGCTACATCTTATGAGACACTAGAGACAATAATGGATATCGTGGGAGTCCTTGGGAGCCGCTGGTGTCTTTGAAAAATTGGAAGCATCGAAAGAGATATTAAGAGTAACACCTTTCCAAAGGTTGTCATGGAATAAACTCTGGTCAAAGAATGTAATAAATTGACAAGCTTGCTAGCAGGTAGCTTAGTGTCAACAAGTTTTATATTTGGAGGATTGAAGAATTTATTTAAAACTCAATTCTCACTATCGTTTCTTATCAGATGCTTCTCAAATGCTAGACGTCTCTTAGAAGATATCATGGAATATAATTCAGAGTCATTTGAAAGGACTTCAGACGAGTCAGTATGAAAAAGGAGATGTGTGATTCTTCCTAATTCTTGTAACCGTCACTACTTCCTAATCCAAAGGAGAGCCATTTCTTTACTAGGGAGCTTCTCACATCAATAACTAGTGACAAGCGAATAATAATAAGGAGCATCGCTGCTGCAAAGAATACAAAAGGAAGTATATTATATTACTTCTTGAAGTCGTGTCAGGAAAATTATGCTTGAATGTTTTCTGAGGACGTGGAAATTATGTATTGCTAGTAACATTTCCATCAAATTGAAGTTTGTCATCTAGCGTCTTGGAGGCTTTGAATGAGTCTTTGTAATTTTGGATGTCACCAAGCCTTTTAGGTGTTGTGGATTATATTGAAGGGGGAGCCACAAGTATTAAGGAGGTGGTCCATCTGAGAGTAATGTTGAAAATAATAAATAATAAATTGGAATAAGTCAAAAATATCATGGTCGGACAAAACTTCTAAAGTCGTGATCATTTATTTGGAAGATGTCTTCATCCTTGAACCACTCCAATTTAGGAAAGATGAATCTTTAGCCTGAATCTTGATTTCAAAGAGTTTCCAGTTAAGAGTTGATCTTGTGCAAGATTGATTAGCTATATTTGGTGTTGAGTCAAGTCTTATGACTGAAGCATAGCAGGTTAGAAGTTGTGTATTTCCAAGAGGGGTTTCTATTAAAGAGAAGTTGTCTTAGTGCATTGTTTCTAGGTTAGACATTTTGTAGTGGATAATTATTAATATTTTAATTGTAAATAGAGTCTATATCATTATGCATCACAATTGTTGAATAATTGTTAATGCTTTCTTATTTGTATGTAATGAATGATATTTATATGGAAAACAATATGAGAGATGCATTATTATGAGATATTGTGTCTTTGATATCCACTTGGTACGAAAAAAAACTCAATTCACTCCACAACCAAACTGTATGACAAAATTCCTATTTACCTAGAGAGAAGAAATAAAAAAAATGTATACCAAATAGGGCGGCATATTACATTGGTATCAGAGCCCATAACCCATAGGTCCTAGGATCAAAACCTGGCTCTGATACCACTTAGGCCCAACCACTACACCAAAAGATCAGCCTAGTAGTGAGGGCGGCTACCCAAGGTGTTAAGGGTGGCAACCAGGGAGGATCTTTTACCACTGAGGCCACCACTGGATAATTCGAGGTCTTATGCAAAAAAAATGAACACATGGCCACCGGGGCACATCACCCACACAAGGACATTATAGCTCACCAAAATTTGTGAGTCTCAACCTCGAGACCTCTGCTCTGATACCACTTAGGCCCAACCACTACACTAAAAGACCAGCCTGGTAGTGAGGGAAACTACCCAGTGTCTTAAGAGTGGCAACCAAGGAGGATCTTTCACCACCAAGGCCACCACCAGAGAATATGGGGTCTTATGCAAACCCAACAGACATGTGGTTGTCGGAGCACATCACCCACACACAAGGACATTACATACAACCAATACTAAACTTAGACTATGTGATTGAAATGAGAAGGGTTACATTTAATGATATTTTTGACCTGGAGAATACTATTGTTTAATGACAGACATGTATAGATTTGTATCCCTTTGAAATAAATTTTTGAGTAGAGATAACAAGCAATAAATACCTAGAATTGGAAGTCGACTTCACATTGGATGTCTCATAGAATTGCATTCCTTAGTAGAAGCCTCATATATCCTTCAAAAAGATATATGTTGCACCTTTTTTTCTAGGTGGTACGCTTGTGTAATGCCATGGTTCTTGGAAATAACCATGACCCAAGCAAAGATGAAGGAATTTGAAATAGGTAGTCTATTAATTCTAGAAATCACACCCAACCACTATTGGACACCTAGAAACCATCACATCCTCTCACAATAGAGATTAGAAATAAAAATATAATGATATTTGCACCCTTATTCACACCCGCGACTTTAGAAAATGTAGGCACCTACCTTGGAAATGAGATTTCAGATGGCTAGGGATGTATGCAATAATAAGCCTCTTTAAAAGCAATGTTTAGTTTGATATATGAGACCCATTACACTCACTCAATCTAAAATAGTGAGTCCATAATATACATACAACAATATACCTCTTCAGCCCTCATGCCCAGACACATGTTTTTAATATATTCAACAGTAATGTAAAACCCTCTATTTCAGTCGACCAACAATAGGATTGAACCAACATAAACCAAACATTGTAAATGAAACCCTCAAGACTCCAAAATGAGAAAAAATATTAATTGGTAACCCTCAAATTTGTCTCCATAGGAGACTCACAAATTTTCCAATATCGAGCTCCATGAAAGACTTGTATGATCTCTCCAACATGACCAACTATAGTGGATTAGTCTCACCACCGAAACCAATTGCCCTAGGGTTTTCATTCCCAAAAGTCAAGAACTTCAAAAATCTCCTCAAAGTATCAATTAGAGAAAATAAGCAAGCATAGTACAAATGAGCTCAATTTCCACTTTATATATGACTTGCACTTTTCCCACTCATAAAATAAAATCAAAGTGACTTTATAAAGTTCCCTTTCAAAAATTTCTCCAAAGTCACTTTATAAAACCTTTTAATTTAATTATTTAGCATTACCTTATAAAAGTACCTTTTCCTACCAGGCAACATTAAATAATTAAATAAAACAATTCCCTTAACCTGACTATAGCCTACATGAATTAAATAGGCTAATAAGACCACCTGGAGTCATCATTGAGGAGACACTGCATTATAATTTAACTTTAAATGGATTTATGGGTTTATAAGGAACTTCTCCAAGAGAAATAATTATTTATAAGGTCATCGAGCATTGTCTAAGATGGCATCATGTTTTAAATTTAATTCTCTAAGAAAATTGTGTACATCTCCCAAGAATTGTGTACCTTTCAATATTGCGACATACACATAATATTTTTGTTTCAAGTATCATGGGGGTTGTGGAATAGAGGCATCACCTCATATAATATATGAGGATGAGTCGTATCATGGAATTTGATTCCTAATATTCATTCGATACATTCTAACAAGTCAAAACCTTGTGGAATCCTGTGTGGACTGATTTTCCAGCGAAACACCTAAAGGTTCAATATTGGCCAATGTAGATGTAAGGAAGGGAATCATTGGCATTTGTCCTTAATCATAATATTTGGAGTGAGCAGCATATTCCAGATAGTGGTGCCATTCATAGTAGGAAGGATTTCAATCAATAGCTGAAGAAAATTCCATTGACCAAGGAGCCTTGAAAGGTCAAAAATTATTTACAGTAGTTTCCAATCAAATCTTAATATAGCATAAATGTTTTATATCTATTGCAACCACTATATCATTTGAATTATATAAATTTTAATCTTATGAATGAATGATTGAAGGAACAAATCTATTGTTATATTATTCAATACTTGTGAATGTTAAAGGGAACTCTCTTGTATGGGAGTTATGATTGGAAGAATTGTATGAATTTTCCAAGTGGTTCTAATAATAGTTCAAACAAATCAATCATATAAAAATTGTATGACAAAATGCTAGCTTGGTGAATTGAGGAAAGTTGTAAAAAAATTGGGAAGGGCTCTTACAGTGGTATCAGATCCAAAATCTTGCCAACCTGGAGGGTTATGTACACGAGTCATAGGGGCAGACATTATGTTCAAAGAGAATAAATACGTAGATAGTTTCATTTGGCAGAACCTTATTTAGAGGAGGATAATTTCTCAGCTACCTTAGCAACAAGACAACCACTCAAACTTGTACAAAGCAATAGGGAAATGGTGGGTTTGGGAAGTGAGAATCCTCAAGGAATGGATGGAGGAAATAATGACAGTGTTCAAAATATTTTAAATGATTTGGATAGGGGGTAGTAGTAGATGATGCAACTATTTATGTAAACCCAACAACTAATCATAGTCATTGGTTAGATGTCCCAAGACATGAATTCACTCAGGGTGAATAGGACTATTATAGGTGAAGGTAGAATTACAATAAATGATAACCAACAAGGTGTTAATACAAGTGGGTCATAGAGACCTTTTCAGCCTATGTTCACACCCAGGGAGGAGGAAGAAGAGGTCCCATAGGAAGAGGAGCAATGATTGGTGGATAGAGTGATGGTAGTTTATGATGACTATCACACCCTTCCACATGCCATCAGAAATAAAATAACTTTGAACTAGTACATGAATTAGTGTAAGGATAGGAGGATAACACAACAAGAGAAAATACCTTGAGGTTTGCATAGGGAATACCAGCATGCCTTGGATAAACTCACTCTTCCTAACTTCAATGGTAGTGGGAAAAGTACAACACATGCTTGGATTCACAAGTTGGACACATTCATGAATCTTAAACCTATACAAGAAACAAAAGGAATTAAGTTTTCAACTCTTCACCTTGAGGGTCCAACTTATGATTGGTGGCACCATGGTTTTGTGACACAAAACCATGCTTTAATTTAGTCCTATGAAAAAGTCTGCAACAAATTGATTGCCAGATTCAATAGGAAGGATGTGGAAGTTTATTTCAGGGAGTTGGCTATGATTAGACAACATGGGGATGTTAATAGTTAAATCAATTAATTTCATATGGTGGTTGTCAAATGTAGAAAAATAGGGCTTCTATATTGAAATGGGGTGATTGAATATGTGATGCACCTATCTTCCTTATTCCATTTGGAAATGAGATCCCCCAATGGTACCTGATTGAATTTCAACCCGAGGTGATTCAACCCAATTGGAGATATTGCAAATTTCCTTATGACAAGATGGTGTAAAATCTACCTAAACAACACTTTGGGGAGAAAAACTAAAAAATAGTAAATGAACTCAATTATGCAATGTGAAACTTGAATCATTAATTTAAATCATAAAACAATAAGAAACAATAGAATTCTGAAAAATATGAGAGGGATAAGACATGATACCTTTTAATTTAACATTACCTTATAAAAGTACCTTTTCCCACCAGGCAACATTAAATAATTAAATAAACTAATTCCCTTAACTCGACTATGGCCTACATGAATTAAATAGGCTAATAAGTCCTCCTGGAGTCATCATTGAGAAGGAGACATTGAATTATCATTTAACTTTAAATGGATTGATGGGTTTATAAGCCACTTCTCCAAGAACAATGATTATTTATAAGGTCATTGAGCATTGTCTAAGGTGGCATCATGTTTTAAATTTAATTCTCTATGGAAATTGTGTACACCTCCCAAGAATCGTATACCTTTCAATATTATGACATACACATAATCCTTTTCTTGCAAGTGTCGTGGGGGTTGTGGAATATAGGCATCACACCATATACTATATGAGGATGAGCCATATCATGGAATTTCATTCCTAATATTCGTTTGATACATTCTAACAAGTCAAAACCTTGTGGAATCCTGTGTGGATTGAATTCTAGCGGAACACCTAAAGGTTGAATATTGGCCAACGTAGATGTAAGGAAGAGAATCATTGTCATTTTTCCTTAATCATAATATTTGGAGTGAGCAACATATTCCAAATAGGGGCGCCATTCATAGAAGGAAGGATTTCGATAAATAGCTAAAGCAAATTCCATCGACCAAGGAGCCTTGAAAGGTCAAAAATTATTAATAGTAGTTTTCAATCAAATATTAATATAGCATAAATTTTGTATATCTATTGCAGCCACTATATCATTTGAATTATATAAATTTTAATCTTATGAATTAATGATTAAAGGAAAAAATTTATTGCTATATTTGTTCAATACTTGTGAATGTTAAAGGGAAATCTCTTGTATGGGAGTTCTAATCGAAAGAATTGTATGAGTTTTTCAAGTGGTTCTAATAATAGTTCAAGAAAATCAATCATACACAAATTGTATGAAAAAATACTAGCTTGGTGAATTGTGGGAAAGTTGTAAAAAATTGGGAAGGTCTCTTACAATGGTATCAAATCCAAAATCTTGCCAACCTAGAGGGTTATGTACATGAGTGATAAGGCCAAATGTTATGTTCAAAGAAAATAAAAACGTAGACAATTTCATTTGGCAGAACCTTATTCAGACAAGGATACTTTCTCAGCTACCTTTGCAACAATACAACCACTCAAAGCTATACAAAGAGGTGGAGAAATAGTGGCTTTAGGAAGTGAGAATCCTCAAGGAATGGATGGAGGAAATAATGACAATGTTCAAAATATTTTGAATGATTTGGGTAGGGGGTATCAATAGATGATGCGACTATTTATGCCAACAATAGTTAATCACAATCATTGGTCAGATGTCCCAAGACATGAATTCACTAAGGGTGAATAGGACTATTATAGGTGAAGGTTGCAATGCAATAAATGATAACCCACAAGGTGCTAGTACAAGTGGGTCACAGAGACCTTTTTGTCCTATGTTCGCACCTGGAAGGGAGGAGGAAGAAGAGGTCCCATAGGAAGAGGAACAACCATTGGTGGATAGAGTGATGGTAGTTTATGATGAGTATCACACCCTTTCAAATTCCATTAGAAATAAAATAACTTTGAACTAGTATATGAATCAGCATAAGGATAGGAGAACACAACAAGAGAAAAGACCTTGAGTTTTGCATAGGGAATACTAGCATTCCTTGGATAAACTCACTCTTCCTAACTTCAGTGGTAGCGGGAAAAGCACAACACATGCTTGGATTCACAAGATGGACACATTTTTGAATCTTAAACCTATACAAAAACAAAAGAAATTAAGTTTACAACTCTTCACCTTGAGGGTCCAACTTATGATTGGTGGCACCATGGTTTGGTGACACAAAACCATGCTTTAATTCAGTCCTATGAAGAATTTAGCAACAAATTGATTGCTAGATTTGATAGGAAAGATGTGGAAGTTTATTTTAGGGAGTTGGCTATGATTAGACAACATGGGGATGTTAATAGTTAAATCAATGAAATTCAAAAGGTGGTTGTGAAATGTAGAAAAATAGGGCTTCTGTATTGAAATAGGGTGATTGAATATGTGATGCACCTATCTTCCTTATTCCATTTGGAAATGAGATCTTCCAATGGTATGATTGAATTTCAACCCTAGGTGAGTCAACCCAATTGGATATATTGCAAATTTCCTTATGACAAGACGAGGTAAAATCTACCTAACAACACTTTGGGGAGAAAAACTAAAAATATTAAATGAACTCAATTATGCAATGTGAAACTTGAATCAACATTTTAAAGCATGAAACAATTAGAAACAAAAGACTTTTGACAGATCTGAGAGGGATAAGACATAGTGCACCTATCACAAAAAAAATTTGCTGAGTGTCCTCTAGTGACAGATTCACCCTAGGGTGAATGGGTCCTACTATAGGGATCTAAAATCTGATTTCATAGTCCTCTGCTCCTAGATCTGCACTCCTGATTCCTCCGGATCTTACTGTCAAAATGTCAAAAATAAATTTTGCAAGTAAAATTTTGTGTCTTGAAAACCTTAATGACAACTTTGACAACTTTTTAAAATTGCACTTTTGATCAATCTTCAATCCTTCTTCAACTACAAATCTGCACACAGAGGTAAAAATTGTTTGTTTTTGGTGAATAGGGGTTTACCTTGGTCAAAACCCATTTTGGTAATTAAACCTTGAAATGAAATGAAACATGAATGAAAGAAATGATGAATGAAAAATGCTATGTTGCAACTCACCAAACCTTTGAATGGCGATCCTTAGAGGACTGAAGTCTAACACATCTCTCCAAGGTCTTGATCTTGAATGAAATGGCTTGATTGGATGTTGATCTTGATGCTTGAAAAATTGAAACCTACATCACAATGTTAGCTCAAAAACATGCATAGATGTAAATAACTTTGACATAATGCTTGAGATCTTGAATGCTGATGTAGAATACTAATAAATCTACTCTTGAACACCTTTGACAATAATCTTTTCTTTATAAATGCTTGCATAAAATTCTAGATATTGAATTGATAAAATAAATGTTACCTAATTTTCACCCACAGGCTCAATCAGGCAAGATAAATCATGTGACAGAGGTTCGAGAAGGCTAAATGGAGCTTTCGCACAAGGGAAGAAGTCATGAATCTAATGCTAGGTCACAAGGAGCTCAGTTGAAAAGCATGCCTTAATCAATTTGACATTTTTTTCCTTTAAGAAGAAAGTCGGCAAGACCTTCTAGATGTCTTCCTGACTAGCAGTGGTTTCATCAAGTCTGAATGCTTCCTATTAGAAATCCTATCGGCATGAAATCATCTGGGTCTCCCCGACCCATAGTGCATTTGGTTAAATATTCGTCTGTGTTGCCTATCAGCAGGACCCCAGGAATGTCACGGCGAGTGGAATTCACCTACAGGTCCCTATTGGCAAGACATCGATCATCGTCTCGGCGACAAAGAGATATGCATTTCGGCAGAGGTTTTTTCCTTCGAGGTAGAGTCTCGGTGACTCGGTAAAGTCTCATTGAAGGGATGCCTTCGGGTATGTAGGTGAGCTTCTCTAGGAGGTCTTAGCGAAGGTGAAGGTCTCACGAAAAAGAGGCGGCGTCGGCAAAGCAAGCGAGCTTCGAAAGGGTCTCCCCGAAGTCAAAAGGTATCCCCGACTCTCAAGGCTCTCAGCACAGGAGAGAGAGGAATCGCCGTAATGTCTTGGCAAATGAAAAGGTCTCACTGAAGGATAAAGGGAGCCTTTGGTGTAACAAAAAGGTCGCTAAGAAGTCTCGATGACCCGAGAATGTCCTGCCGACCAGTGAAAAACTCGACGAAGAGAGGTCCTCGATGTGAGGTCTTGGCCACTAACGAAGGTCTTGCCAACTTGAAGGACGAGTGAGCTCAGTGAGAGAAGAAGGAGAGCGCCAAGAGGTCTCACCGACCCAACAATGTCTCCCCGACTATGGGGAAGATAAACTCATCACCGAAAGATAAGGAGCCCGGTGAGAGGTCTGGCCGATAGGCCAATGTCTCGCCGACAAAGAAGGGGCCTCGCCAAGAGTTGAAGTCATCGCCATGAGGTCCAAATGACTAACTGAAGTCTTGTTGAAGGGGAACCAGCTCAGGGAGAAGGATCCAACATTGGCGAAGAGGTCTCACCGACCAACATAGGGTCTCCCCGACATAAAAGACATCAGTGTAGCTTCCAGCCATCGAAGTAATGTCTTGCCGACATGGTGCGGTCTCAGCGACTGAAGCAGGTATCGGTATGACTAGTGGGCCTTGCTATGAAGTCTTCCCGACTTGCGGGTGTCTTGCTGAATGAAGAGGAGCATAGGGAGATGGCAAAATAACTTGGAAAAGGAGACAAAAGTGAGCTCGCCATGAAGTCTCACCGACAAAGAAGGGGTCTGGCCGATATAGAATGAGCCCGGGGAGAAAGATCTGGTATCACTATGAGATCCTACCAACTCGGTAGTGTCTTGCCGACATGGATGTGCTTGCCGAGAGAGGAGGGGCTCGACATAAGGTCTTCCCGACACTCGGGAGTCTTTCCGACAACGATGGAATCGCAAAATAAAAGCGGTATCGGTGTGATTCAGTGGTGCTCGTTGTGACTTCAGACCGATGCCGATTGTCTTGCCAATGTTTTAGCGATATTAATATGACTTCGAAAGCTCGACTTCACATGGGCATAATCGCATCGGTGAGACACTTCCAGTGTCTCATCGAGATGTGATTCTGACTGAGGGAGCTTTTGACTGTCTGAGGGATCTACGTGATGTGCCCAGCCAATCAGAGTGGGCTAGGGGCAAGCCATGGCGATGTAACCAGGGAGAAGGTGATTAACAGAAGGAAAAGAAATGTGAGCTCAAGAGTTTTCAAAGCAGCTCGACTGGGGGGATTCAAAGGACACAAGGATCAGAAATGAATGCGGTAGCTGCGAAAGATTTGAAGGCCACCCCTGAAGGCAATCTTTCACACCAACATGGACAGCAAGGATTCAATTGAACATAGCATTAACTACATGGAAAGATCTAAAGGTAGATCTTTCTGAGACTGATATTTTGTAAGCCCTAGAGGGGGTCGACATACTTTTGTATATAAGGCATTTTTTGCCTCTTTGAAAAGGAGTTCTCCTAGATGCTTTTTCTAAAGTCTGTGACTTCTACAGTCCTCTCTCGGATTAGCAGAATTCTATAACTCGTTTTGAACATGTTATATAAAATTTTCCTTGATTACCATTGATGGTTCATTTTTTGTCTTCTGGTTCTTGTGAAGTATTGTGCATTTTTAAGTGATTCATCAAGCTACTTAGTGAAATCTTTCTTTTCCTTATAGCTTTGTTTCATGTTAGCATTCCCTTCTTTGCAAAAGTGGTATCATGTATGTTATAAACTGTGTTTACTCAATTGCACATGAGCTTTTAATTTGTGAAAGTCTATTTCCTTCTTGAAAGTGTGTGCATGTCGAACCTGTTTGTATGCATAATCCACAGAATCTCGTTGTGCAGTTCCATATCCATCATTAGTACTCAAGTGTAATTCAAGTATCTCATTCTTCTTATCATTTCGGTGTATCACCTTAGTTAGTTTTATTTACATGTACTCCTCCCTTTCCCTTCAAAGAATCAGTAGTTTAGGTGATAACACAAAGGAAGCCGGCCTTCTCCAGAGGTTGACCTCTGCTTACAAGAAACCCACATCTTTGGAGGTCTTCCCATGTTACACTGAGGTGTTGAACATCAGGTTCAACAAGGGTGCAATTTCAGGAGATAACAGTTTTGGCATGCCCGGTGGGACAGTCGAACATATAGTTTGGAAATTATATCTCTACTACTAGTTTTTGATATGCAGTCAATAAATTTTAGGCCTTTTAGAGGTAAAATATTAGCATATCATGGCGACTCCAACTTCATAACAACTGGTTCTAGCAACCTAGGTGTCTGCAATTAATAAGGTTTGATCTTTAGGCTTGTTATTCCTCATGTCTTATCTCTGCAATGATTAGTTATCAACAATATAGTGACTTGCTACCTCCATTCCATGAGAGTCATGTGTATATGTCCTCCCATCAGCCATACTATATAGAACAACCTGCTGTTTTTATGTCAAATGACCCGACATCAGCAGATTACCAGTATTTTCATCATGTTTCCCACTCTCCCACTCCTGGTCAACCTTTATATCAGCCATTATATAATCAAAATCAACCCCTGGAGGAGGTTTTCATGCTAACCAGCATGGTTATTTACATAATCAGCCTCTAAAGCATCCTTTCCAAGCTATAATGGACCTCCTCCAATAGTTTGACCATGTGTTGTGGGCTTTGAGCTAGAGGTTTGAGCATATGTGGATTAATGATGTCAGTAGGGTATTCTCCTACATGTATGGCATGTTGGTCGATGTCAAGGAGCAGAAAAAGCTTATTTCACAGTAGCAGGGGTTGGGATGTAAGTTTGAAGAAGATCTTGAGAGAGGGATAGCAGCCAAAGAGGAGCAAATGAAATTCTTATCTGCTCAGGTAGAAGGTGTTTGGGCTTATTCAGATTATCAAGCACAAAGGTATGAGACACGGGCAACCCTTTCCATTCCTAGTTTTAGCTCACCTCCTCCTGTAATGTTGAATCATCCGATGAAAGAAGAGGCTTCTGAATATAGGTTTCCTAGCTTTAAACAAGAGGAACCTTCCAAGCTCTTTAGTGAGCCTATCAATAAGTCTTCTACCCTCAGGATTCCAAGTTGGAAAGTCCCATCTCAGTCATCTTGTGAGTTTCCTTCACCTATCATGCAAATAAAATCATGCTCTGGCATCTAGGAAGTAAAAGAAGGGCAGATATTTGACCAGTACAGCCCACTCAACTTGGAGGAGACTAAAAATATTGATTTGCTACATTTAGCCATGGAGGAATACAGACTACAGCTGCAAAAGGCTGAATAGGAGAAGCATTCTCAAAATGTTTCTGGCAATGTTTTAGCTGATGATCCTCCCACTATTCTACAAAATGGTGAAAATGTTCTGATAAGACAACAAGGTGAAATGATGGAAAGGGTTGACCAAGAGGAGCAGTGTACAACTAGATTTGATACTTTTGAGCATGTTATGCTTGAAAAAGTTGATGTTGAGCTATATGAAGAAGTGTACACTAATATAATTGAGTAGTTTTGTTCAACATTGGATGGCAAAGAGTCAGAAAAGGTTGATGGCCATGATGATCTGGAGCAATAGCTTGAACAAATGTTGAAACAGCTAGAGGAGCCTAATGAGCCTAATTTGCAAAGTCATAACTGGTTGGAGGAGCTTCTGTTCCATTGTACAGAGGAACTTGAGACTTTATCACCACTTGAATTGTTGTCTCCTTGCATTGACAAAGACAAGCCTGAATCAGAATGTAACTCTTCCAGTGATGATGAGAACTATAAGAAGCTTCCATTCTGGTGCATAAAAGAGCCTGAGGCTGATGCGTTGATTGAAGATGTGATGGAGGAAGCTATCTCTTTGTTCTCCATTGAAGAAATGGGTGTTCAGTTGGGAAATCATGAACATATTGAGGAGGCTACTACTCTTTCATCAAGTCAGCCACAGGGGCTATACCTTTCCAGCCAACAAGGTGATAAAATGGCAGTTCATGAGCAAGAGATCAAAGGAGGCTCAATCTTTGCCCTTACCAAAGGTTGTCTAGTCAGATACCTAGCTCGGATGGAATCCAATACAATACCAAGGATGAATCTTGCACCCAATCATGAGGGTACTGCTCAAGAGGAGCACACTCAAGTCACCTTTCCACCTCAGAATGAGAATGTTTACATTCCATATGAAAAGGTTAGTAAGCCTGAATATGTTCTGCCAGAGATCTTGCAGCCATCTGTTGAATTGTCATGCATGCTTCATTTCTCTTTAGTTGTTCTCCAGAGTGGCAAACATTGTAATTTTTTTAGAAAGGGCAGTTATTTTACCCAACCTGTCAATGGGTTCGTTAGATCAATTTCTCATTGGTTAGTATAGGGTAGGTTTAGTTGTTATTTCTTTCCCTAAGTGTTGTTCCAACACAAATAGATAGTTTTATTTCAGTTTTCCCCTATTTTCAATAAGCTTCCGAGTGTTTTGTGAGTCTCAAGATGAGTTACAGCCAGGTACAAAGCTGCTCCAAGTCCATTCCTCAGTTTTCCTAATGGCTCCATGCCCAATGGATAGGCCTAGGCTACTAGTTTTCCATGTTTAGCAGGAAAACATCTAGCAAAGGTCACCAAAAATGTTACCTAATTTTCACCCACAGGCTCAATCATGTAGGATAAATCATGTGACAGAGGTTCAAGAAGGCTAAATGGAGCTTTCGCACAAGGGAAAAAGTCATGAATCTGATGCTAGGTCACAAGGAGCTCAGTTGAAAAGCATGCCTTAATCAATTTGACATTTTTTTCCTTTAAGAAGAAAGTCAGCAAGACCTAGATGTCTTACCGACTAGCAATGGTTTCATCAAGTCTGAATGCTTCCTATTAGGGATCCTATCGGCATGAAATCATCTAGGTCTCCCTGACCCATAGTGCATTTGGTTAAATATTCATCTGTGTTGCCTATCGGCAGGACCCCAGGAATGTCACGGCGAGTGGAATTCACCTATAGGTCCCTATTGGCAAGACATCGATCATCGTCCCGGCGACAAAGAGATATGCATTTCAGCGGAGGTTTTTTCCTTCAGGGTAGAGTCTCGGCAACTCGATAAAGTCTCACCGAAGGGATGCCTTCGGCATATGTAGGTGAGCTTTGCTAGGAGGTCTTAGCGAAGGCAAAGGTCTCGCCGAAAAGAGGCGGCATCGGCAAAGCAAGCGAGCTTTGAAAGGGTCTCGCCAAAGTTAAAAGGTCTCCCCGACTCTCAAGGCTCTCAGCGCAGGAGAGAGAGGAATCGCCGTAATGTCTCGGCGAATGAAAAAGGTCTCACCGAAGGATAAAGGGAGCCTTCGGTGTAACAAAAAGGTCGCTAAGAAGTCTCGGCGACTTGGGAATGTCCTGCCGACCAGTGAACAACTCGGGGAAGAGAGGTCCTCGATATGAGGTCCTGGAGACTAATGAAGGTCTTGCTGACTTGGAGGAGTGAGCTCGGCGAGAGAAGGAGGAGATCACCAAGAGGTCTCACCAACCTAGCAATGTCTCCCCAACTATGGGGAAGATAAACTCATCGCCGAAAGATAAGGAGCCCGGCAAGAGGTCTGGCTGATAGGCCAATGTCTTGCCGACAAAGAAGGGGCCTCGCCAAGAGTTGAAGTCGTCGCCATGAGGTCCCAGTGACTAATTGAAGTCTTGCCAAAGGGGAACCAGCTTGGGGAAAAGGATCCAACATCGGTGAAGAGGTCTCACCGACCAACATAGGGTCTCCCCGACATAAAAGACATCGATGTAGCTTCCAGCCGTCGGAGTAATGTCTTGCCGACATGGTGTGGTCTCAGCGACTGAAGCGGATATCGATATGACTAGTGGGCCTCACTATGAAGTCTTCCTATCTTGCAGGTGTCTTGCCAAATGAAGAGCAGCTCAGGGAGATGGAAAAATAACTCGGAAAAGGAGACAAAAGTGAGCTCTCCATGAAGTCTCACCGACAAAGAAGGGGTCTGGCTGATACAGAATGAGCTCAGGGAGAAAGATCTGGTATCACTATGAGATCCTACCGACTCGGTAGTGTCTTGCCGACATGGATGTGCTCATCGAGAGAGGAGGGGCTTGACATAAGGTCTTCCTGACACTCGGGAGTCTTGCCGATAACGATGGAATCGCCAAATAAAAGCGGTATCGTGTGATTCAGTGGTGCTCACTGTGACTTCAGATAGATGCCGATTGTCTTGCAATGTTTTAAATATTAATATGACTTCTAAAGCTCGCTAAGACATCTCACCGACTATCACATGTTGTGCCGATAGCTTTAATGGGCATAATCACATCGGTGAGACACTTCCAGTGTCTCGCCGAGATGCGATTCTGACTGAGGGAGCTTTTGACCATCTGAGGGATCTATGTGAAATGTGCCCAGCCAATCAGAGTGGGCTAGGGGTGAGCCATGGTGATCTGACCAGGGAGAAGGTGATTAACAGAAGGAAAAGAAACATGAGCTCAGGAGCTTTCAAAGTAGCTCGACTGGGGGGGATTCAAAGGAGGACACGAGGATCAGAAATGAATGTAGTAGCTGCGAAAGATTTGAAGGCCACCCCTGAAGGAAATCTTTCACACCGACATGGATAGAAAGGATTCAATTGAACACAACATTAACTACATGGAGAGATCTAAAGGTAGATCTTTCTAAGATTGATATTTTGTAAGCCCTAGAGGGGGCCGACATACTTTTGTATATAAGGCATTTTTTTCCTCTTTGAAAAGGAGTTCTCCTAGATGCTTTTTCTGAAGTCTGTGACTTCTACAATCCTCTCTCGGATTAGCAGAATTTGTAACTTGTTTTGAACATGTTTATATAAAATTTTCCTTGATTACCATTGATGGTTCATTTTTTGCCTTTTGGTTCTTGTGAAGTATTGTGCATTTTTAAGTGATTCATCAAGCTACTTAATGAAATCTTTCTTTTCCTTGTAGCTTTGTTTCATGTTAGCATGCCCTTCTTTGCAAAAGTGGTATCATGTATGTTATAAATTGTATTTACTCAATTGCACATGAGCTTTTAATTTGTGAAAGTTTGTTTCCTTCTTGAAAGTGTGTGCATGTCGAACCTGTTTTTATGCATAATCCACAGAATCTTGTTGTGCAGTTCCATATCCATCATCAGTACTCAAGTGTAATTCAAGTATCTCATTGTTCTTATCATTTCGGTGTATCACCTTAGTTAGTTTTATTTACATGTACTCCTTCTCCCTTTCCCTTCAAAGAATCAGTAGTTTAGGTGATAACACAAAGGAAGCCGGCCTTCTCCGAAGGTTGACCTCTGCTTACAAGAAACCCACATCTTCGGAGGTCTTCCCATGTTACATTGAGGTGTTGAACATCAGGTTCAACAAGGGTGCAATTTCATGAGATAACAATAACCTCGTATTTATAAGTAATTTTCTAATTTCTCAATAATTAAACATCAAAGGAAAACAATTGCATTTTGAATTTGAATCATAAAAATGCTTCCAAAAACATATTAAAATTTGATATCCTCAACTTAAGGAGGACCTTGGGAGAATGGATCCTAGGACCTAAATCCAAGACACTTAACTTCCAAGGTAATCTAATTAATATTTGTAATTGTTTAATATAGATTCCCCTTTCCATAAATATGATTAATTATGCTTTTAAATGCATAATTGGGTCAATTAGATGCTTAATTAAGTCCAATTAAATTGAGGGACCTAAACATAGAGTGAGAATGTAAAGGTGTACATTTTTCTTCACTACAGGTTGTTAAGGTACTAGTCATGTCGAAAAACAGGGCTATAATGCTATTCACTAAAGGTTTGAATAATTATTTAATGGGTTTGGTGAAGGATTTTAAGCCTAATAATCTCCAAGATGCCATTCAAATGGCACTTGATCTTGAAACTACACATCCTAATCAACAATCTCAAAAAAAAAGTTTCAAGAGCAACAAACCATTTAAGAAAACCTTAAATTAGATGAAGACTACTCCACCTAGATTGTATTTTGAGTCAAGAAATGAGCTACGTAGGAAGAAACTATGTTTTTCTTGCAAGGAACGGTGGGAGCCCGGTCACAAGTTCCTTGGGAAATGCAAATCTCATTATATAGAGGTCACTTCGAACATTGATGATGAGGTGATTGATACTAGCTCAGAAAGTGGCCGAGATGTTTGGCAGTTAGAACATGTTGAGGGAGGTTCAAGGGATGTCACACATGAAACAATAGCTACACTATCATGGGTTCTGAAGTACCATCATTTTAGAGTTAGAGTTGTACAAAAAGGACAATAGGTCACTTGTTTAGTGGAGAGTAGAGCAACTCATAATTTTATTGACAAGGTATTGGTGGTTAAGAGGGGATGACTTCCCAAGTTTCAGTGTCATGGTAGCAGATGGGTTCAAGATGACCTGTACTAAGAAGGCTTATTAGTTGAGCATCTAGATGGGGGATTACACAATGACAAACAACTTCTATGTGGTTGGGATCAGAGATACAAATGTTGTTCTAGGGGTGTAGTGGTTATAGTCATTGGGTAGATATAGTCAGGACTTCAGAAAATAGAATTGAAATTTATAGAAAATGGCAGGCCAGTGGTGTTGAGGGATTTGGCAAATGGTGCGCCAAAGATAGTGATATGAAAGAGGATGGAGACTTTATTCAGACATAGTGAGGTTGCATGGGCAGCCCAATATTTAGTATCTTCCAAGTCTTCTTCCAGTGATGACATGCATCATCATGTGGATATCCAACCCATCCTGGATAAACATAGTGTTCTATTTGGTGACGTTCCTTTAGGTAGACCTCTAGATCATGGTTTTGAGAATGTAATTGAGTTGGAGGAGGGTGCCAAACCCATAATCACCACTCCATATTGTCATCCTAAGAGATTCAAGGAAGAGATTGAAAAATGATATGGGAGTTATTAGATGCGAGACATATTAGACCAAGATCTAGTTCCTTTGCATCTTCAATGGTCTTAGTGAAGAAAAAGGATAATGCATTGAGGATGTGCATTGAATATCACAATTTAAAGAAATGGACCATCAAAAACAAGTACCCAATGCCTAGAATAGATGAAATGTTTGACGAGATTCATGGGGAAATTTATTTCTCAAAGATTGATCTTCATTTAGGGTACCACCAGATTAGAGTCCATGTGGAGGATGTACATAAGACAACATTCAGATGTCGCTACAGACACTACAAATTTATAGTTATGTCTTTCGGTCTTACCAATGCACCCACAACTTTTCAATCATGTATGAATCATATATTTAATAAGAAATTGTGGAAATTTGTATCGGTATTTTTTATGACATTTTGATAAAGACTAAAATGTGGGAGGATGGCTTAACAAGAATTTACTTAATTGATCATGTATGTTGATTATCTTACTATTCAAAAATCTAATAACAAATTATTATCGCATAATAAAAATATTGTTATTACAAATTAAACCTCAAGAAGATTTTAAATTAAATAGATCAATAATATATCTCTAGTGATAATGATAATACTATCATTTACCCATTGAAAAATAATAATAATATTGTTTAATATTTAATTACTCAATTTCATGATTGTTTCACCAGCCAAGAAACAATTATATATATATATATATATAATGATAATACTATCATTTACCCATTGAACAATAATAATATTATTGTTTAATCTTTAATTACTCAATTTCATGATTGTTTCACCAGTCAAGAATATATATATATATCCCCCTTTTAAGCATTAACGATATTACCATCCTCTTTAATGATATTATTATCAACAATTCATTTTCAATAGTGATAGCTCCATACTATTTCTTAGCCACTTACTAACCGATGATAGTATTCTTAATTTACATAGAACAAAATTCTTACATATCAATAAATTGATAATGTTAAAAATTAATAATGTTAGTGTTTAATAGCCCATTGAACTTTTAATGATAGATATGTTATTGTTGGTAAGTATTTAATTAATCTATATAAGAAAATTATTCACCCAAGTACAATTTTGATACTTAATTTCAATTAGCATTACTAGATTTCTTTCAACTATTAAATAACCTCAATTAACATTGATAATATAATTATTATTGAATCAAATATTAATATTATTTTTTACCCTCAAGTTAACAATTTTTATGTTCTGCAGCCTATCATGGTTTGAAGTTAGCTCAAACTAAATGGTTTGATAAGGTGTGGCTCGAGGGTGATTCCCTCAACATCATTAAAAACCTTAGGAAGTTGTCTCATCCTTCGTGGATGGTGGAGGCTATCATTAATGACACCTTAAATCTTTTGGACTCCTTTGATCAATGTCACATTTCACAAGTGTATAGAGAGGGAATAGGTTGTCTGATTTTTTTGCCAATTTGGGGTGAATGATTCTTTGGAATGGGGAGAACACGACCTTATTCCCTTGGAGGCTCACTCAATAATTCATTATGATTCTCAAAGGTGCTGAGAGGAGTGGTCTTTTAATGATGATGTGTTGTCACATGCTCCTCACATGGCAGCTATTTTTGAGGTGTAATTCGCTAAGAGGAAAGGCCAGACGACATTCTAATGGTATGGTGGTGGCTCGATTGACTAGGCTTTCTTTTCTCATTATTCCTCTCTACCATCTTGTCCAATCCACATAGATTATGGGTATTAGGAGAGCCTTTGTTTTCTCAAGGTTTCCTTTTATTCTTTGCAAGTTATCTAAGTTTCTTTAGTTCCTTTGCAAGTTCTTCCTTTTGTTGGGGTGTGTGCTTGCTACAATGGGGGTAGCCAAAATAGAACTAATCCCAAATCTTGTGATACGATGAAGGCTAACAAGAAGGTGTGAGAATTGTTGGAGGCCGAGGGAGTCACCCCGTATATGGAAAAATTGCATGGGTTCGATGTAAAGACTTCGCAAGAATTTCTTTATGGCTGGAATAATCACATGCTCAAAATTGGAGGAAAGGAGTTTAATATCACCGAGGATCTTATTACCGAAATCACAGGCTTATTAACTGAAGGGAAAAATTTCTATATAGACAAGAATGAGTTTGGTTTGGCAATGGATGCTTTCTTCAAAGATGATGAGAGAAGGAAGCTAGAAAGGAAAAAATACAGTGGCTATTTTCATTCTTCTCTCAAGGAAATTTGGAGAGATGTTGCTGAGGAGATCATGAGGTATTTTACCCTTGATGGCCACTTTTTTGTTATTTCTAGACATCATTTTTTTTTACTTAACCACTTTAGGCATAAGAAGAAGGTGTTGTTCCCTTTCTATTTACTGGTCTCTCTAGAAAATGGGATAAGGGATCATAGACACAATCCCAAAAAACATGATGAGGTAAAAATAACCTCATCAACATAATGGCCTCAATCTACAAATATAAACCTTTCAGCCCAAATTACTCTGCCAATTGATTACCTTTAGGAAAAATAATTGCTTTCCTTTTTATGAATAGGCGTACAAACTTTATTTCTTGGAGTTGATCGAATTAAACTAACTTATGTTGATTTAATGGTTTAGTCTTGAGTATTTCATAGGTCAATTCCAATTTTAAACATCACTCCAGTCAAAAGGGAAAATGAATGCATATTTTCATACTTTTGAAAATGAGCGAGTGGGCACTGGAATCCCAGGAGCACATGTTTTGGACGAGTTTTTATAATTCTGTTATCTTTCAATTTCAAAAACTTTAATGGATCATGCGAGCCTCTTTAATATTGTGTATCACGGGCTTTAAAGTCCTGCTATTGGAAAGGACTCTATCGACTGGAAAATAGGATTTTTGTTAATCATTTTTCATATAAATATGTAACTGTAACACATGATGAATAACAAGAGAAGAAGATTATCATTATGCTGTCAATTTGTCTTTTAGTAAAAACTACCATACGAATATGATTTTTCCCACCACTTCTTGAATTTCTATGTGATATGGATGCATTTGTGGAATGAATTAGCAGAGAGATTTTTACAGTGCATGTGAACTGAAGTTACTGTAGTTACACCCGCAAGTTAGCCACTCAAGGGTTAGAGATAGATAGATAGATAGATAAGTATTATGTTTCCTCTTCTACATTTTATTTTAGTGGATCATAGTTTAATTCTCATTTCCTTTTCATGAGTAGATGTTATACTGTTAATGTCAAGCCTGCAGGTTGTAACTGAGTCTATAGTTTCTGAGCTTAGCTTGTGAATGTCTGGAGCAACTTTCTTCAGTTGATTTTGAATAATAGTTTTATGATTAGCAATTGGTTTGTTATAGTTTGTGTTAGAAAAATGTTTCCTAATTTCTTTACATGCTTTACTTCTTCAACAATTTATGCATTCTTTAGATTAATCGTTTCCATGCTTTCTAGTTTAATGGTGATGCTTTTTAGATTCCTAGTTTTCTATTTTCTGATTTAAGTTATTTTCCCGCTTTCTAGATAGATGAGTTATTTATTTTGAGATTAGAGACCTCTTAGCTTAGAACTTATTTAGTTGATTAGTGCTTAAGAGAGAAGTTGAGATATCCTCTATTGCATATAGTTTCCCAGTCAATATATTGATTTGTTTATTCACTAAAGTGTTAGGACCTAATGATAGCCTATCAAAACCTATCCTCCATGAAGGTTTAATTTTGTTAATTTTTGAGTATGTTAAAGCATTTACCCTCCCTTCTCATCCCAACATTTCCAATGTTAGGAAAAATAAGAAGAATCTTGAATATGTGATGGGGTCGAAGAATGTTTCTAAGGATGAAGACTACTCCCCTAGGTTTGATGCTTCTTTGAAAGGTGATTCAGAATCTCTTGCAATCTCTGAAGGTAAGAAAAGAAAGAAGAATAAATCCCCTATTTCCTTTAGGGATGATGAGTATGCTACTTGGTGATGAGGAAGAGGAGCATATTCTATTACAAACTCCTAAACTATGTCCCACTGAGCAAACTTGGGACAAAAATCATACCCTCTTCAACACCATGGGTGACTGAAGAAATGCCACCAACAATCATGACAACCCTCCACCACCTCGCACATTCACTTATCCTATTGCTATTGATGCAGATGATGATACGACAATGAAAAACATCTCACCCAATTTTCTGCCTATCTTTCGGGGTTTGTCTACTGAGAACCTCGATCAATTTCTATTTGATTTCAAAGTCTTGTGTCAAACATATGACTAAAAGAATGATAATCAAAAGTTAAATCTTTTCCCTTCCACCCTGAAAGACTCAGCCACGCACTGGTTTATAGGATTAGCTTCTTAGTTGATAAATTATTGGGATAAAATGGAGTCTTCCTTTTTGGAAAAGTGCTAGAGTTGTTATAGGGTCAGTGATTGAAAAGAAGAACTCTTCAAGATAAGGAAAAATGAGGATGAAAGTTTAGAAGACTACCTTGATAGGTTTATCTTCTTGTCCAAACGCTGTGGTGGAGAATTCATAAGTCTTGATATTTTAAAGACCTTATTTCTCAAAGGCATCGATGATGAAGCTCAAAGGATTCTAGACTTAATGGGTAAAGGAGATGTATCCCAACTGAGATTGGAAGAAATAAGGGAATTGTGTCAGAACTTCTCCCGTACTCATGGAGGTATTAGGAAGTTCACCCCCTTACGTGGTTCTAATGACATAAATAAACTTTGTGAGGAATTGGATAACTTCAAGACCGACATTCTCATCCAGTTAAATACTACTCTGGATGGCATACGGGATAAAACCAAAAATCTAGAGACCTTGTCCATTTATTGCCCTAGGTTCCGAAACAAACATTTGCTGAGAGAATTTCCTCAATACAAAGTTGACAAGATTGGCGTTTGTCAAGTGTGTGATAAAAATCACCCCATCGATCAATGTGAGCTACTGAATGCAATAAAAAATTCCAAGAAAAGAACAACCCCAGTCGAGGAAGAAGTGAATGTTGTAAATCAAAGGGCTAGAGGCCATTTTTCCTATGGTCAGAATTCTAATCCTAATTGGAGACCCCAACCAAATTGGAACAACAATCAATGGGTAGCACCCTAGCCATAGGAACCACCTCCAGTACTCCCTAATTTGGGAACCTATCCTTGGGGACCACCTGAATGGCCCAACCAGTCTCAACAATAGTGGTACCCTCAAAATCCCATTCCTTAATGGAATCAACCCCAACATCAGTTCTATCCTGGTCCTAGAAGGGTGCCTCCTCAACAATAGAATTTTCTGCCACCTCCTTAGAACACTCAATAAACTAAACAAGTTAACCAACTACCACTTCTGGCACAACCAATCCCTAATCCAAAGAAAAATTGTCTAAATACTCTGGTATATTATGTCGAACAAGACAGTGTCACCAGACTCAATGCAATACACTGTGGAAACCTACAGTTGAGGTCTGATAAAACACTTTTGTAGCTAACTATCAAAGAAATCATAGATGTACTTGTCCAAAAGTCTGATGAGGAAATGACAATAACACCCGCACCCGTATAACAAACCCTAGAAACTATGCAACATGAAACTAACCTGCCATCTTTAGCAGGAGCTTCCGACCTACCTCAGGAGGGGGAGGGTCAGTCTCCAACTAAAATTTTGAAAAATCTCGCGACCAAAGACAAAACTAAAGCCCCTTTTCCAGAGCGACTAAAACCAATCTCTGCAAAAGATGCTTTAGAAAAAACTTCACCTATGGAAACTACACTAATATAGTAAATTAAATAATTGCATATTAAAGTTTCCTTGTTACAAGATATTAAAGAGATCCCTAAGTTAAACCAGTTGATTAAATAGTTGTGAATCAAAACTCCAGGGAGGAAGCTCAAGTGAATCAACACTGTTCACATCAATGGATACCTAGCTGATTTGTTAGCTGGAACAGTCACTGCTCCGAAATATGATGACCTAGGGAGCCCACTCATAACAGTAACAATTAATGAGGTAGCAATACCCAATACTTTAGTGGACCTTGGAGCAGCCATTAATGTAATGACTGTTGATGTGATGGAAAAATTAGGACTTACTAATCTACGTCCCACAACTATAGTCTTACAAATGGAAAATCAATCCATAGCTATTCCCAAAGGCATCATTGAAAATGTTCTTGTCAAGGTGGATGGATGGGAATATATAGTGGATTTCTAGATAATTGAATCCCTTACGCCCAAAGACAGTTATCCAATAATTTTGGGACGACCATGGTTGGCTACGGTTGCAACCAAAATTGACTATAGGGAGGTAGGAATGGCCATTTCCCATGGATCTAATAGCAAACATTTGTTTCTATATCCTCCTGCCAAGCCTACTGAACACAATAAAGTATGGATTGATGAACCAGCAAGTCCTACTAGATAGGAAAATTTGGCTTCACTCGCCATGGTGGTCATCAAACAACACAGTGAAGAATTACAGGATGAATTAGAAAATGAAGTGGAAAGTATTGCAATAGATTCCAGCAGTGAAGAGATGTCAAATGTGGAAGAAATTCTAAGACACCCAATCAACACAAATCAAGCAGAATTTGATGATGCTAAGTTTATTAGATTTCCTTTCCCATTGATGAACTTAGTTCCAAAAACTTTTCATTTCTTTACAGATGTTGCTCGGCTTCATAAAATTGTACCACACAGATGTCTACTTAACACATTGACAAGGTCCATCCACACTGTTTCATCCAATTATCCTAGAGTCAAAACTATTATGTTGCTACTAGGAAAAACTTTGAGCATCAATAGTTTGTTGACTGAGACAGAAGAACAAAGACTGTTTGATACCCTGGTGAGTAGATATAAAGAATTCGCTTGGGACTATAAAGATATGAGAGGAATACACCCTAGTGTTTGCACACACCATATCTATACCAAGGATGTTCGACCTGTTCACCAACCACAATGAAGACTCAATCCTATGCTCAAAGACATCGTTAAAATTGAGATTGAGAAACTCTTGCAGGTAGGATTCATTTACCCAATTTCTGACAGCAAGTGGGTGTCACCCTTGGTTGTAGTACCAAAAAATAATGGGAAGTGGAGAGTATGTGTAGATTATAGGGAGCTTAACAAGGCAACACGTAGAGATTACTTTCCCTTGCCATTTGTGGACCAAGTACTGGATAACCTAGATGGGAGAAAGTATTTTTCATTCTTGGATGGATTTAGTGGATTCAACCAGATATAGGTAGTAGTGGAAGACCAGGATAAGATGACCTTTACCTACCAATGGGGGACATTCACATATAGGGTTCTTCCCTTTGGGCTATGGAATGCTCCTGCCATGTTTCAAAGAGCCATCCTGGCTATATTTGTTGAACTGGTAAATGAGTGTGTGGAAGTCTACATGGATGACTTCACTATATACGGTTCAACTTTCGATGAAGCTCTCACAAATCTAGATAAGGTGTTAAAACGGTGTGAGGATCATTGGTTGTCCCTAAGTCATGAGAAATGTTTGATCATGGTGGAACAAGGAATAGTGTTGGGACATCATATTTCAGCCAAAGGAATTAAGGTTGATCCCAAGAAAATTGAGGTCATACAACTCGAGGTCCCAAAAACACAAACTAACGTTAGAAGCTTCTTAGGGCATGCGGGATACTACCAAAGATTCATAGAAAAATTTAGCAAAATTGCAACGCCGATGTTTCCCCTCTTTAGAAAAATGTTGACTTCCTTTGGACACCTGAGTGTCAGGCTTCATTTGAAATTATCAAAGAGAAACTAACCTCTACCCCTATCCTTCAAGGAACTGATTAGAACCTTCCATTTCACATTTATGCCAATGCATCTAATGCCTCCATTGGAGTGGTTCTAGGGAAAGAAGATGAGAATGGAGGGAAATATGCTATATATTTTATTAGCAAAAATTTGATGCCAATAGAGAAGAATTACACCACAACAGAGAAATAATTTTTGGTTGTAGTGCACGCCATCAAGAAATTTAGGCATTATATCATAGGATACAAAGTTACAGTGCACACAGACCATGCAGCCATCAAGTATCTCATGAATAAACCAGTGGTAAATGCAAGGATAATTAGGTGGTTACTCCTTCAAGAGTTCAATGTGATAATTGTTGAAAAACCAGGGAAGTCTAATGTAGATACAGACTTCTTATCCTAGATAAAACATGATGGTGACTGTGCTTTGGTACAGGACGAATTCCCAGATGAAAATATGTTTTCCATCTCTACTAAAACCCCTTGGTTTTCCAATATTGTGAATTACTTAGCCACCGCAGAAGTACCACCTCCTTTTTCATCAAAACAGAAGAAACACCTCATAAGAGAGAGTGCCCCTTTTAAATGTATCAATGGAATCTTGTTTTGATGTGGAAAAAATACAATTTTGTGATAGTGTGTTAGGGAAGATGAGACCTACATTATCCTTAGGGTATTTCATGATGACCCTTCTGGAGGGCATTATTCTACTAAAAGGACAACTCAGAAGATTCTGGGAGCAGGATACTATTGGCCTTAAATGCATAAGGACATCAAGAAGTACGTTCGCAAGTGTGATGAATGCCAAAGGGTAGGAAGACCAACCACATCCAATGAAATTCCCCTGCAATCTCAGGTAGTTCTCAAACCATTTGAAAAATGGGGATTGGATTTCACCAGCCCCATAGATCCTCCTTCACAAGGGAAAGAGTAGATTTTGGTCTATACCGACTACATGACTAATGTAAGGAAATCTATGAGTCCATCTAGTGAAAACTCTATATAGTAGTGCCTTCGGTAACTTTCATTTCGATTAGGTTGCCTCAAAGACACAAAAAACTATGTCCAAATACATAACATAAACAGTTCATTTCTTACATTGATCCATCTGAGAGAAACACGTGTAAATTCAATAGCAAGCATTAACAGATTCTACTACGAACCAACAGACATGAAAGATGAAAAAGAAAACCAGAACACAAAGATTTACATGGGGAAAATCCTTTCGGATAAAAAACCCCACACTCCAAAGATCGAGCCATTGTATTATTCAGCAACATAATGGTTACAATACAATTTCAGGCTCTTAGCCTTTTTAGAGATTACATCTTGTTCATTCTGGATACAATTGGTAACAACAGATTTCCTTGTATAGTTTATGATCACCCTCTCAAACTAAATGATCTTCACACTATTACAATACCATCACATATATAGTGCAGATCAACATAAGAGAGGTCAAATAAGATTCACGACAGGAAGCTCTCTCTTCTCCTCTATTCTCGCCTCAAGGCCCCCCGGCCATACAACTAGCCTCTCAGCCTTCAGATCTCACTAGCTCTCTGAGTCTTTTGTTACGGTCTCATGGCTTCGGCCTTCCAGCCAGCCACTCTGCCTTCACATCTTTTCTCTTTTTTTTTTTCTCTTCGGCTTCGGCTTTATGAAACAGTTTGTTTCCAACTGTCGGATCACAACTGCGAATCATCCAGCTCAGAAATGGTTCACATTCTGCTTTCTCTGATTTGTCCATATCTCACCACGTCGGACAATCTTCACTCAGTCAACAATGATCAACTTTTGTCGCATGTCGGTGAGACACTAGAAGTGTCTCCCTGATGCCACAAGATCTGATTACACGTTGTCGCCAAGAGTCGTCTCCATCGGCAAGAGGTTCTGCTGATATCCACAAGCCATACTGAAATCAGCATTCTCATTGGTGAGGCAATCGCCATTCGATGAGACATTACACCGAGCTCATAAGTCATTCTGAAGTGTTCCTTAGTCACCAAGACTTTAGTCATTCGCTGAGAGATCATATCAAGCCCTTTATGTTATACCAATGTCACTGTCAGCCAGACTTAGGCAAAGGTCATACCGAAACTTCTGACGTCCATCACATTCCTATCAGCAAGACAAATACCCTTCGCCAAGACATCACCTTGCAAGTTCCAAGTCACCTCGAGTCAAACTTGTCAGCCAAACTTACCGCTTTCGCCAAGACTTCATACCGAAGCCTTTAAGTCACATCGATATGTTCCACTGTCGGCAAGAGAATCAACCTTTAGCAAGACATCTTACTGAGGCTTTCATGTTATCCTAAAACAACTGTTTGCCAAGAGTCACACCGAACCAATGACCCCACATGTTGTCGGCGAGACTTCCGATATTTGATGAGACATCATATCGAAACAAGCCTTTTGGTCAAGGGTCTCCCTGATGTCTTTGAGTGTTACATTGTTTCCAAGACAATCCTTCATCACTGAGACTTCTCACTGAGATCCTCAAGTTACTCCGAGTCAGTGAGACATATCACTATCGGTAAGACTTCTTACCGATCACCCAAGGGTTTCCCTGAAAGCTCCAACACTGTCGCCGAGACATGCTACTTTCGGTAAGACTTCTCACCAAGCTGCCATAGGTTACCCCGATGACATCAATGTGTATCCTTGTCGACGAGACCTTCCAAAGTCACTAGGACTTCTTCCCGAGTGTTGAGGTCACTCCGAAGCCCCTAGTCGCTATGAGTCTCCCTGATGCTCAATTGAATGGCCTGTCAGCCAGAGATCTCCACGCAGTGAGAGTTTACCATGACTACTTTATGTCACAGCGATAGACTCCATAGTGAATGCGTTCGGAAAGACATCTGCAAGGTAACAATGACCAGAATATTTCACAAGGTTCCCAAACTGCCAGCCGGCCAGACCAAAGAAATGACACACCGACTTTTCTCTTCCAGAGGTTCCAGCCTGTGAGATTGAGGCAACAATTCCAACAATCTCCCACTTGACGAAGATCACACAGGCACCTCTAAAGCAACCAAGAACTAAGAACACACTAGCTCCATCAGTTCAAACCTTGCAATCCTCAAGACACCCAATCAACATGATTCAACAGATAAAAGTCCATTAGACAATCTACAACAAAGACCAAGCATCCAACTACAACTCACTGTCCAACAAAACAACCGATCCCAGCCTTCTAGGAAACCACATAAACCTCAAAAATGCTCTCATGCTCTATCAAGAATTCTGCTCCAACATCCATGATGTCCACCATTCAAACAACAATCCTGTCATCTTCCACGCACTGGAAGAAAGATACAAAGCCAAGGTGTATAAGCGCCATTCCAATGAACACAAGCAAAAGATCCCAGTGATATCACCAACAAGATACTGCTACCACTTCACTGTGCTCAAACGCTATACAGAAGCAATATCAACTTCAAAGCTTCAAACAGAACACAACAGTGAAGTCATTCTCCAGAAACAAGATAAACAACACTAGTTAGAACAACAATCAGACTGACCGCTTCCATCCAACTGATAAACCCACGTGACTGAAAATAGCACCCACAGCTTGTGCTATACTATCCAATCTCACATACCTCACAGGTATCACCATTAGTAAACTTTTGCCAATTCATTAACAGCAAATACAAGTTCTAGTGTCAACTAGTCGAAGAAGACAAGACACATACAAGAACTCCCACTGCCTGAGAAATCCAGATCTGAAAGATCAGAAGGCATCACAAGCCTACCAATACTAGCGCAAAGAAAATGTAACCCTGTAGAACCAAAGAAAAATCCACAATGATATGCATAACTTGCAACAACCTACCACAAGAAACATTTCTCTTACCACAAACCTATATGGTCACAGAGAGAAACACTGCACATCATCTTCATGTAGAACATCCTCCTACATACACTTCTAACAGCCAGCTGTGTCACAAATGATCTTCTTCGCATCCCAAAAGAAAGCCTTAACAACATCCATTCGTTCAATCACCAAGATCAAACCAACTTCTAATATTATGTAATCAATATGGATGTAAGCTTCTCAAAGAAGATCAAGCTAAAACATTTACCGTTTCAGGAAATCAGCCCATACATCATCTCCTACCAATTCTCATCAGTAAATGACATAACACTAAAGCTCAAGGAGATAAAAAACAAATTGTGCAACTTCCACTATGAATCCTTCAGAACCAAATGTTAAATAGTAATTCAAGATCCATATCATGAAAGTGAACATAAAATACATTTGAAAGAAATAAACTGTCGAGTAGACCAAGAGTGGGAACGAGAATACTCCTTCAAGATAAACAAGTCATTATGACTAATCCAAGAGCAATCTCCTCATAGATCTCTTATTGAACTCACATTCAACCAAGGTGTAGGCTTCTCGTACTTTCTTCTAATAAACCTTAACAAGAGTAACAAGCAACAACACATCTCTCATAAGAGAAGAACAACCTCACCTTATTCTTCATGTATCCATGAGTACTAGCAACCGATCATCTCATGTTAAACTTCAACTGCATTACTGCACTATCATGAAGTATCAAGCAAGTAATTAAGGCACTCAATACACAAAGAATTACCAGATCACTGTCAAAGCTCCAATGATCTGAATCAGGAACTTATCATGACACCATAATCTACACATCCCATAGGAGATACCATGCTTCAAGTGACTCCACCAATGTCTCAAGTACAATGCACAATGCCAAAACTCCAGTGCACAAACAAGAGTATTCCATGACATAAAGCAAATAGACTTAAGAACAACATCACCTGTCAAGCACCACCAACACCTTAGCCAAAGACTCCAAGCATCCTCCATAGTTCCAAGATGTTGCACATCTTCAAATAATGTCCATGCAAAAGCACAAGAACCCTTCTGCAACACTATAGAAGACCATTCACCACCATGTGATGAATCCACAGTCACTGCTAGAGCTCCCACTGAAACGTGACACCCGAGCTTTCCAAGCATCATGACCAACTGTTTCAAGTTCCCATAACTGACTATTCAGGTACTCAATAATATCCATCCTCTCATCTCAAAACAATCACACCAATGCACAAGTGACCACAGACAAGGCCAGCTAACAAATCTGCACCATCAATGAATCAACCTCATGGATAAAGACAGTCCACATCCAAGTTATCTCACTGCAGCCAATGGGTAGCTAATCCACCAACCGCATAACTCGTAGATCACAAACATCGAACATGCAAAACCGTTATCACATTGAAAACTGCAATACTGAGATATCAAAGAGAATAACCACATAGAAAACATGACTCAAACACCAGATCACTCTGATTTTCCAAACATTTCCACAATGAGCACCATAATCAAGGAACCCACAAGCATTACCACAAGAATGCTGAGTGACAAAACACTTGCCAACACTCCCATTAAGAGAAAGAGTCATACCTCCTCAAAACCATGCACCAAGCATGCATGCAAACCTGCAACTATCTCATCCAACAACACCCCAAAAAGGCCAGTGTCTAGAAAATAGCTTAACAGCAACTCCACATGATCACAAGTTTTGCTTAACCATGTAAAACCTACAAAACCACAGAGCCATGCAAGTACAAATCATCCTTAAAAAGAAAACAACAGTTCAAGAGAATCCAGGCCCCTTTCAGGCCAACTTTAAACCACCACCATGTACATGCATCCGAGAAAAAGAGAAAGGTTATTTCAGAAGCTTGCAAATCATCTAATGATTAACTCCATAGCCTTCAAGCATTCGAGGTTAACAGGAAATAGTGCTTTTCACCACCAGGAACCACCACCTAGCATAAGCACTCTTTTCCATGACTGAGAAACAACCTAGCCTTCTCCATATCACCCAGGAGCCTGACAAACAAACGCCCAATATGAAAGCTTTACTGCTACATAGCCACAGAGAAAAGAAAAAAACCACCTCATACTCCAAGGTAAAACCTCTACTAGCCAGGAGACACAGATCAGAACATGATCAACTCCCTTTTCCATCTTGACCATCCTTCAAGCTGCATGCTGTCTCAGAATACCACAAGGCTTCCACTCATCAAAGGATCAATACATCCATCCATTCCTCCAGATTTCCTCTAGCCAATCAAACTGAGAAATATTCACAGGAGAAATAACCAAAACCAACAACCAAAAGAAGGCTCTGATACCACTTGTAAGGAAATCTAGGAGTCCATCTAGTGAAAACTCCATATAGTAGTGCCTTCGATAACTTTCATTTCAATTAGGTTGCCTCAAAGACACAAAAAACTATGTCCAAATGTGGAATAGACACAATTCATTTCCTACATTGATCCATCAGAGAGAAACACATGTAAATTCAACAACAAGCATTAACAGATTCTACTATGAACCAACAGACATGAAAGATGAAACAGAAAACCAGAACACAAAGATTTACATGGGGAAAATACTTTCGGATAAAAAACCCCACACTCCAAAGATCGAGCCATTGTATTATTCAGCAACATAATGGTTACAATACAAATTCAGGCTCTTAGCCTTTTCAGAGATTACATCTTGTTCATTCTGGATACAACTAGTAACAACAGATTTCCCTGTATAGTTTTTGATCACCCTCTTAAACTAAATGATCTTCGCATTGTTACAATACCATCACATATACAGTGCAGATCAACATAAGAGAGGTAAAATAAGATTCACGACCAAAAGCTCTCTCTTCTCCTCTGTTCTGGCCTCAAGGCCCCCTGGCCATACAACCAGCCTCTCGGCCTTCACATCTCGCTAGCTCTCTGAGTCTTCTGTTATGGTCTCATGGCTTTGGCCTTCCAGCTAGCCACTCTGCCTTCACATCTTTTCACTTTTTTTTCTCTTTCGGCTTCAGCTTTATGAAACGGTTTGTTTCCAACTATTGGATCACAACTGTTGAATCATCTAGCTCAGAAACAGTTCACATTCTGCTTTCTTTGATTTGTCCATATCTCACCACATTGGACAATCTTCACTTGATCAACAACGATCAACTTGTGTCGCATGTCGGTGAGACACTAGAAGTGTCTCCCCGATGCCACAAGACCTGATTACATGTTGTCGCCAAGAGTCATCTCCATCGGCAAGAGGTTCTACCGATATCCACAAGTCATACCAAAATCAACATTCTCATCGACAAGACAATTGCCATTCGATGAGACATTACACTGAGCTCATAAGTCATTCCAAAGTGTTCCTTAGTCACCAAGACTTTAGTCATTCGCTGAGAGATCATATCGAGCCCTTTATGTTATATCGATGTCACTATCGACCAGACTTAGGCAAAGGTCATACCGAAACTTCTGACGTCCATCGCATTCCTATCGACAAGACAAATACCCTTCGCCAAGACATCACCCCGCAAGTTCCAAGTCACCCCGAGTCAAACTTGTCGGCCAAACTTACCGCTTTCGCCAAGACTTCATACCAAAGCCTTTAAGTCACATCGATGTGTTCCACTGTCGGCGAGAGAATCAACCTTTGGGAAGACATCTTACCAAGGCTTTCATGTTATCCTGAAACAACTGTTCGCTAAGAGTCACACCGAACCGATGACCCCACATGCTATCGGCGAGACTTCCGATATTCGATGAGACATCATATCAAAACAAGCCTTTCGGCCAAGGGTCTCCCCGATGTCTTCGAGTGTTACATTTTCACTAAGACAATCCTTCATCGTTGAGACTTATCACTGAGATCCTCAAGTTACTCTGAGTCAGTGAGACATATCACTATTGGTAAGACTTCTTACCAATCACCCAAGGGTTTCCCCAAAAGCTCCAACACTGTCACCGAGACATGCTACTTTCGGTAAGACTTCTCACCGAGCCTCCATAGGTTACCCTGATGACATTAATGCGTATCCCTGTTGGCGAGACCTTCCAAAGTCACTAGGACTTCTTCCCGAGTGTTGAGGTCACTCTGAAGCCCCTAGTCACTATGAGTCTCCCCGATGCTCAATTGAATGGCCTGTCGGCCAGACATCTCCACGTGGTGAGAGTTTACCACAACTACTTTATGTCACAGCAATAGACTCCATAGTGAACGTGTTCAGAAAGACATCTGCAAGGTCACAGCGACCAGAATATTTCACAAGGTTCCCAAACTGCCAGTCGGCCAGACCAAAGAAATGACACACCGACTTTGCTCTTCCAGAGGTTCCAGCCTATGAGATTGAGGCAACAATTCCAACAACTAAGTGGGAAAAAGTCCAAGCACTACACATTGCTAGGGAAGTGCATGTAGCTGACTTTCTTTATAACATAATCTTTCTAAGATTCGGGGCTCCAAGAATAATTGTTATAGATCAAGGCCCTCATTTCATGTCTAAGGTCCTACTGGCATTCATAGATCACTTCCAAGTAAGTCACAAGAAGTCCTCACCCTACCACCCACAAGAAAATAGACAATTTGAGGTCACTAATAAGGAACTAGAAAATATTTTGACAAAAATGGTTTCCTCAGGAAGGAAAGATTGGGCTAAGAAACTACCGGAAGCTATCTAGGCCTACAACATGACCTGGAAGTCAACCATTGGCTATAGCCCATATGAGTTAGTCTTTGGGAAGAATCCCCTCTTTCCCATTGAATTTGAGCTCTAAACCCTTAGGACGTCCATGGAATTGGGCATGGATCTTAAACGACCTCAAATTGAGAGAGTCTTATAGGTTAGTGAACTAGACGAGCTTCGTTTGGATGTCATCCATCAAACTGAATTGATCCAACAACAACGTAAGGTTTGGCATGACAAACATATCAAAGAGAAAGAATTCCATACCAAGGATTGGGCATTGTTGTTCAACTCCAAATACAAGGACCATCAAGGGAAACTCAAGACACATTAGCTTGGACCATATGAGATTTCTCAAGTATTCACCAATGGTTCGATCCAGTTAAAACCAATTAACGGTGACACCTGAACTCTTCTAGTTAATGGACATCAATTACACATTTACCATAAACCCATTAACAAATAGGAGTTTACAAAAATGGTAGAAACGTAGGGAGAAATCAACTGCATTGACTCTGCTATGGTAGCATCAATATACTTGTCAAGCAAATAAAAAATAATAATTATTAATTTTATTTCTAAAAATTTCTTCAATTTCTTCTCAATCCCACCATTTGGACTTGGCTAAATTTTTGTTTACATTTTGCAGAACTTCATCTTTTGGTGAACCTAATTCTGGCGCACCCTATTGAGATGCTCTGGAATCTTCCAGAATTGTTGACACGATGCTCCGAAATTGTTGCTACGATGCTCCAGAATTGTTGTTGCAATGCTCTAGAATTGTTGCATCAGACTAGTTCCACTTTTTATCCTGATCCTGCATTCTGATGCATCATCTAATGGTGCTTTGGGAAGTCAAGGCCAAAGTGTCACAATCTTCTTCCTTCTGAGTGCATTGAATTTCCAACGATGCTCCGAAATTTTGATGTTCTTCCTTCCGATTGCATCTTTCTAGCGATGCTCCAAAATTTTGTTGTTTTTCTTCAGGCTACATCTTTTCAACTATGCTCTGGAATGATGCTTAGATGCTCTGGAATTTTGTTTAGATGCTCTAGAAATTTTGGTTGCTGCTCTAGCTGCATCTTTCAACGATGTTCCAGAAATTTTGTTTGTTGCTTCAGTCACATCTATCAGCGATGCCCCAGAATCCTCAATTTGGTTACTCTATTCTGATGACATCTTTCTATAATAATTTTGGAACTCTCTTATTCTCTTCTTTGGTTGCATTACTTAATAATGCCCTAGATTTTTGTGTACATTTTGTCTTTCTAGTTTTTTAAAAAAATTTCCTAAGTTTTGCACATCCCCATTCTTTAATGCCACTTCAAGATCCACCCCTTTATGATTATTCTGCCACATCACATCAAATATTTCCATAATAAATAAGATTATTATGACAACTTTTTGTCATAAAAACAATTTCCACCATCACTTCAACCATCCCATCCATGCCATTATTATATGCCGCCACCTTTTCCAACCACGCGACTATCCAATTACATCAGTACAGGTAAGTGATGTTTGATTCAACAATAGACCTAAGGTATGTGTGAATTTAGTTATTAAAAAGGTTTAGTATTTATTTTGAATAAAGGTTAATTAATTGGCATGATCTATTCCCCTGGTAATTTTGAAACTTGTGTTGCTTACACGATTGGTGAGAGTATGATAGTAGTTGTAATTCCCTATGGAAGGCCATCATAATTGTGCAGTAAGGTGATGAGAAAGTTGGTAATTAATTATTTTCTTGTCGAGTATATTGACACAAAACTCTTTTTTCGTCTGTAATTCAGAGAAGTAAGCATTCCAGAGTTCTGTAAAATTCCATCAGGAAACAAAGGAAATGGGAGGCGTTAAGAAAAAGTCTAAGCCAACTTTTGTAGCACCATTATTGGCATTGAGAAATATATTAGCTTTATTTCAAAGGGTTGGATGGCTCGACTTTATGAAACAATTTGAAGGGCACACAAAGCAGCTAGTGAAGGAATTTTTTAAGAATTTTGTGGATGGGAAGAATGTGATGCACAGAAAACCATTCCGGGTAAGTACGAAAGTCCTTTCTCATCTTTTTGGTCTTGAAAATAAAGGAATTCATTTGAATGAAAATACCCACGTCCCTTATCAAAAATTAATAGAATTGTTCCATAGAGAAGGGGAACCCCAGCTTGTAATGACCATAAACACCTGGGGAAAAATAAGGGGATTCATAGAATGTCTATTCCAGAACCTTGGATGTCTAATGCAGCTTGGATTATTAAATATTTCACTTGTGAGGGACAAATGACTACAGTAGTGGGACCCCCTTTCCTCCTGCTGACTCATTTACACCACAACATTAAGGACCCTACTCTTAGGGTAAATTTACTAGCTTTTCTCTGCCATTCAGTCACCTCTCTGATAGAAAAGTATAAAATTGGGATGAGGCCCCTTAAACATTATGGTTTGATATAGTTAATATGTAAATACAATTTCCACCAAAAGATAGAGAGAAAGTGGCATAGATTTCTACAAAAATTAGAGAATGAAGAGCCACGAAGGCCACTTGAGGAAGGAGAATCCTCTAAACAAAAGGAACAGACTGTAGATGAACCCTCCTCAGATGCATTAGGTGCCCTTGAATCCCAATATGCCTCCACAGCTCCCAGCCGTGATGTGCCGAAAACCTTGCCAGATGAATTACAAACCCCAGGATAGGAAGGGGAGGTGGGAATTGTACATTCTAGAGAAGAGGAACCCCCTTAGAAGAAAAATAGGTGAAGTAAAATTGATTTTCAAACAACCCCTCCTCTATGAAGGAGTAAATGGTTATCTTCAGGGGCCAGTGAAATCTAACCCCACGATATAGGCAGTAGTTCAAAAAGGAGAAAGGCCAAGACTCCAATAAAGGTGGTAGAAATTGATAGTCCACCTGATAATGAGGAAATTGATGAGGTAGGAAAGCAAGAGGATGAACTTCCCATGGAAGAAGACAAAGAAACCATATCACCTAAAGATCGGGAAGGGGAGAAAACACAATCGCAAGACTCGGAGTAGAATGAAGATGAACCTATGGGGGGATTCTCTTCTTTCCTTGAAAAATTGGACAATATACCTAAATTTTTGGAATGAGTGCCTCAAGCAACTCCTCATGCATCTTCCTTTGTGGATACTGATGAAGAAGAAGATAGACCTCATATTGATGGAGAAATTCCTTGCTCCTCCTTTCCTAAAGAAAATGAAGAAGGAAGTATGCCTCATACTGAGAATATAGAAGAGATAGAAGAAGTGCTTCTTGAAAACACTGAAATAGAAAATCCATCCCATATTGATGAAAAATTGGAAGAAGTGCCTCACTCATCCCTTCTTGAGGACAACAAAGAGGAAAATGTGCCTCATCCTGATGAAGAAATCCCTCACACATCCTTCTCTGTGGATACAAGGGACAAAGAATTCAGGCAAAGAAATGAGGAATTAGAAAAGCTAAAGATAGAAATTGAAGGGTTAAAATCCAAGTTGTAGGATAGTCAAGCACAAATTAATCATCAAAAAGAAGAAATCGAGGTGCAAACTACCATTGTTCACAAAAGAAATCAGGAAGTTTCCAAATTTACTACACAAATGGAGGAAAAAAAAAGCTTATTGAGTAGTTGCCATTCCAAATCTAGCAATGGAATCAATAGGGTAATCAGAATCAGGATGCTCTGTGTGAAAAAGAAAAATGTATTCAAGATTTGAAAAATAATTTCATGCAATTATTCAGTGCTTTTGAATAAGAATATAATCGACAGGAAATTGAGTTGAATTCCTTTGTGAGTAGAATTGTGGAGCTAGAATAGAGTTTGTAGGAGAGTGATACTCAACCAATCATGGAATCAAAGGGGACAAAAACTGAACCTATTGTTATAGACTAGTTCCAGGTACATATTCCCCCAATGCTAATGAAATGGATAGAGCATTGTTACCTCTTGAAGGATGTGGAATTTGAAAACAATAGGTTAAAGAGGGAATTAGTCATGTTAAAAGAATCTTTCCATCAGGCATATAGGGGTAAGCAGGATTCCTGTGAAATTGGTGAATTGCTATTAGCCTGTAGAAGACCATCTAGGTTGTACTCCATATTTCTTAATGAGCAGCTTTTAAGATGGAAATTGCAAAGAATTCACCAAAACCAGCCACATGACCCCAATGATAAGGAATTTGTAAAATTATTTGTTGAGTCACTCCCTGAACAACAAAATTTGTTGTGTGAGTTCTTTGTTCACAATCTACTCTTAGAAAAGTATACAAATTTCTTTGTTAACTTCTTTGTGGGAGAAGTAGAGTTAAGATCATTCCGTTCCACTATGAAAAATCAACTTCACTAGAAAGATAGATCTAGAGAGTATGCTCAGGCAGAAAATACTATAGGGTTATAAATGAGGTACCCTCATAGGAAGGCCTTTTCTTTCAAGAAACAATTTCTGGGTATCAAAACTAAATAGGAAGTACAAGTCAAATACAATAGCAATCTCAAGTTGTGTCGTGATCACTTTCAAGAATAGGGGACACAATTGATAGGACCAACATGGCATGCATGTGAAGAGAGGTATACCCCTCTTCCTATGCATCTCAAGAAGAGGGAAACAATTTCACCTCTTAATATTAGATAGTCCTATGGAAGAGCAGTAGCTTTGGTCAAGATTCTGGAAGACTTAAAGACTAACTGGATTGGTATGAAGTATAGAACTCCCCTGCTTCTTGCACCAACTCCTTCAGTGTATACAAATCTAGACCAAAGTGAAGAAAAATTTACAAGGTGGAAACAAATAATCACTTTTCATCAAGGATTCGTGAGGAACCCAGATATATTGGACACAAAAGTAGATGATTATTATGATCTCAGTACTAAGTATGAAGAAATGATGGACAGGGGGCATATCAGAGAGCAAGAGGACCTGCTCGAAATTAGGAAGGGGAGGAAATGATGAGGTAAAAATAACCTCATCAACATAATGGCCTCAATCTAAAAATATAAACCTTTTAGCCCAAATTACTCTGCCAATTGATTACCTTTAGGAAAAATAATTGCTTTCCTTTTTATGAATAGGCATACAAACTTTATTTCTTGGAGTTGATCAAATTAAACTAGCTTATTCTGATTTAATGGTTTAGTCTTGATTATTTCACAGGTCAATTCCACTTCCAACCATCACTCTAGTCAAAAGGGAAAATGAATGCGGATCTTCATACTTTTGAAAATGAGTGAGCGGGCACCAAAATCCCAGGAGTACACGTTTTGGCCGAATTTTTATAATTCTGTTATCTTTCAGTTTCAATTAATGGCTCATGTGAGCCTCTTTAATATTGTATATCATGGGCTTTAAATTCCTTCTTCTATTGGCAAGGACTCTATCGACTGGAAAATAGGATTTTTGTTAATCATTTTTCATATAAATATGTAACTGTTACACATGATGAATAACAAGAGAAGAAGATTATCGTTATGTTGTGAATTTGTCTTTGAGTAAAAACTACCATACGAATATGATTTTTCCCACCACTTCTTTAATTTTTGTGTGATATGGATGCATCTATGGAATGAAGTAGCAAAGAGATTTTTCTAGTGCATGTGAACTGAAGTAGCTATAGTTACACCCACAAGCTGGCCACTCGAGGGTTAGACATAGATAGATAGATAGATAAGTATTTTTTTTCCTCTTCTACATTTTCTTTTAGTGGATCATAGTTTAATTCACATTTCCTTTTCATGAGTAGATGTTATACTGTTAATGTCAAGCCTGCAGGTTGTAACTGAGTCCGTAGTTTCTGAGCTTAGCATGTCAATGTTCGGAGCACCTTTCTTTAGTTGATTTTGAATAATGGTTTTATGATTAGAAGTTGGTTTATTATCTTTTGTGTTAGACAAATGTTTCCCAATTTCTTTACATGCTTTACTTCTTCAGCAATTTATGCATTCTTTAGATTAATCGTTTACATGCTTTCTAGTTTAATGGTGATTATTTTTAGATTCCTAGTTTTTGTTTTCTGATTTAAGTTATTTTCCCACTTTCTAGATAGATGAGTTATTGCTTTTGAGATTAGAGACCTCTTAGCTTAGAAATTTTATTTAGTTGATTAGTGCTTAAGGGAGAAGTTGAGATATCCTCTATTGCATATATCCATTGGACACTGCCCGATCGATATATTGATGTGTTTATTCACTAAAGTGTTAGGACCTAATGACAGCCTACCAAAACCTATCCTCCATGAAGGTTTTCTTATTTTATTTTTGAGTATGTTAAAGAATTTACCCTCCCTAATCATTCCAACACTTCCAATGTTAGGAAAAATAAGAAGAATCTTGAATATGTGACAAGGTCGAAGGATGTTTCTAAGGATGAAGACTACTCCCCTAGGTTTGATGCTTCTTTGAAAGGTGATTCAGAATCTCTTGCAATCTTTGAAGGTAAGAAAATAAAGAAGAATAAATCCCCTGTTTCCTTTAGGGACGATGAGTATGTTACTGGTGATGAGGAAGAGATTGTGTAGTTTTTCCAAAAGTCTGAAACTGTGAAGGAGTCAAGTGGCAAAAAGTTGAAGGCTGAAGGTAAGAAAAGAAAAATGAATCAAACCTCAGCCTCCACTAAGGATGATAATTTTGAAATGGGAGATGAGGTTGAGGTGGGTTGGTCATGCAAAAATCTAAACCTATGAAGGGGTCGAGTAGCAAAAATATGAAGGGGTCTACTGTGGAGAATTTGGGTTTGGGCAACAAAAAGATGAAGGGGTCTGTTGTGGAGAATCTAAGCAAGAAGGATGAAAATAACAAGGGTTAGTTGGGGGTCTGCCTTGTTTCCAATGTGTAGAATAAAGAGGCGTCAAAGTGGAGAAAGTATCCTTTGGATTTGGGAAGGGATGAGCCGCATGATAATGTTGAAAATTTGTTGGATGTTGAGAACCAACTGTTGGAGTAGAACTTGGATAAAGGTATTGAGGTCTCTGCTCAAAAAGGGAAGGACACCATGAAGAATGCTTCTACTAGTAGTATTCCCAAGAAGATTATGCTATGGAAAAGGATGGTTTTAACTTTAGGAGGGAGATTATGCCTGATTATCTTGGTTTGGTGAAAGAGAGCTTTCTTTCCTTGTTTAAGCTTTTCAAGTGGGTTTTCCATGAAATGAACTCCACCAATGTGCGGGTTAGAGCCATGAGAAATAACAATAATGAGACCTCTTCTTCTAAGGGCTCTAATATACAGGCTCAATTCAATAAGGTGCAGCTCGAGGTCAACTAGTTATTTGACACTCTCAAAATGGTGGATAATTAAATGCTCAACATGAAGAATTCCTATGAACAAAAGTTTATTTCCCTTGATGGTAAATTGGAGAAGGTTTTGGAGGTTACTAAACATGCTATGTGCAATGACGCTAAGGGATTGTGTCTACTAAATAAGAAGGAAAGGAAGTGGTTGGGGGATAGTTTCGGTGTGAAAGACATGGTTGTTGATAGTGGTGTGCAACAAAAGATGACTAGTGATACAAGGCCTTCTACTAGAATCTGTAACAAGACCAAACTTAATGAAAAGGTTGGTATTTCTGTTGATGAAGTGGTGGAAGTCATGAATTTCCATCAGAAAATTATTGATAGTGATTTGAAGTGGCAGACATTCTTAATAATCTCTAGTTTTTTTCTATCTTTTGTGCCTTTTTCTAGCTGACTATGTGCTTGTTTTTGGCTGCTTGTTTTGCTTTTGATTATATGATGAAGCAACATCTTATCATGTAAAGGGTTTTGGGCCCCCTTCAAAACAATTTTTTCCTATAGTCAAAAACAATGTTGATGTTAACTAATAGGGTGAGGTAAGCACACTCTTTACATTTTTGTCTTTCTGAAGATTCTTGTGGGGTTGTTTGATGGGTTTGTCTAGTGGGGGGCCCTACTAGGCTTCCCCATCCAAAATTTTGGTTCCCAAAACTAGTGTTGTTTATTGTAATGCTACATTTGCTTATATTGGAATTATTAACTATATCTTGGGAAGATCCCTATGTCTCTGACTTATGCCTTGGATTGCTTCTTCTTAGAAGAAGATATGATCTCTTATGTGGATAAATTGGTTGGTGGCAACTCACTTAATATGGATAAGTTGAATGTTGTGAAAGTCTCTTGTTTGATGGATGGGATATAAGTGGAGGTTATAGAGGCACTAATGAATGAAGTAATTGTTGATCTTAAGCTCTCTTTTGTTGGCTAGTTTCTTGTGTTCTATCTAAATATTGATTAGGTAAGAATCAAGGTTGATTATGTTTGGAAATTAAAATGCATTTTAAGCGTAAGTGTGATGGCTGAGGGTCTCTTCCTTTTTATTTTTGTGATGAAAGAGGATTTTATTAAGGTTCTCATAGAGGAACCTTAGGATTTTGATAATGGGTTTAAGAATTTTATGTCTCTTTGTAAATGGAAGCTATGGTTTGATCCCTTGAAGGATTTGGGTATGGTTGCTCCTACCTTGACTTTCCTTCCAAGGATTCCTTTAGAATTTTGGAACTATGGTATAATCCAAGGAATAGCTAACATTTTTGGTCATCTGTTGGCTATGGACAAAGTTACACAACAAAATTCACATCTAGTGTTCGCTAGGATTTGTGTGAATGTGGTGGTGAACTTTGTTCTTCCTACTTATATTTCCTTGAAGTCAAAATATGGAAAGTAAATTCAAACCATAGAATATGCAAATGCTCTATAGGAAGTTTGGTCATTTCAAGAGAACTTTCTTAAGGCAGGTTTCTGATAATAAAAATAAGGAGTTGGGTTCAAATAAAATTGAGGATTTTGAACCTAACAATGAAGCAACCTCTTTGGTTGAATCTCAAAATATTCAAATAAATATTAATCATGGAGGCTTATATGATAAATAATAGATTCTAGATGGACATGGGATAGTTATTAAGGTTATTAATGATGGGGATGGTGTAGTTGCTACCTCTCCTGAAGTCCCAAATCCAAAGGTTCAAGTTGAGAACTAAGGAGAGAATAGAAATTCTAAAGAAGAGTATGTTCAGTATAATGAAAAGGAATCAAAAGTGGATAATATTGTAGGATTCAAAATTAGGAAAGATCCTAAAGGGAAAAACAATCACCTCACTAATGAAAATCTAGAGATTCTTGAGGAAGGAGAAATCCTTTTGTAGACAGGTCGAGGAGAAGAATCCTTATCTCTTGTTTCCATTCTTGGGAAGAAGATGAATGGTGTTGTTCATCTATTGAATGCCAAAAAGAATGAAGGTAAAAATATGGATTCCATGGCCCTGCTGTGGTTTAGCTCTTCTACTAATGAGAGTGTGGTAGTAGAAGAATGGATACAGGCTAATAGTAAATCAAAAAGGAAGAAAAATCCTAATGTTGGGGGAGAAACTAAAGTTGGTAGACCTTCACAAAGGGATACTAGGAATAGAGATAATATCAGAGATGTTGCAATATGGAGACAAAAGACCCTTGATAATCTTTCAGGGCCAAAGAATAAGAAGTAATGTGGGAGGAGACTCCTCCTCTTCACAGTACCAAGGTGGTGTTGTTCTTTGTGTTTTGTTTTCATCATGACGTTAATTTATTGGAATATTAGGGGCCTAAACAAGCCTTATTAACATCTTCCAAAGACTTGCTTGGTAGATTATAACATGGACATTTTTTTGATTCAAGAAACTAAAATGGAGGATACTTTTTCTAAGATTGTCAAGAACATCTGGCCTAGTGTGAATTAGTTTGTTAGTGATGATGACGGTTCTTCTGTGGGTATTTCTACCTTATGGAATTTGTCTAGATTTAAGGGGTCTAAAGGTTTTCCTATAGAAATAGCTTGATGGTTTTAATGGAAGATTTGATTACCTTTGAAGAGTGGAACTTGATCAATATCTATCCTCCTAATTCTAGACTTGATAGAGCTATCTCATGGGATACTTCAAAAAATCAAGTTATTGGATGTCATGGGGACTTTTGGATGCTCGGTGGTGATTTTAATACTTCATTGTTTCCATCTAAAAATCTTGGAGGTTAGGAATATTTTTTAGATAGTATGATGTTTTTTGCTAGCCTTCAGCCTTCAGTTGGTCTTATAGATGTTTCTTTACAAGGCTCAATGTTCATCTAGTCAAATTGAAGGTAGGGTAATCACCTTATTCAAGTAAAGATGGATCAATTTTTAATTTCCTCTAATTGGAATATTTTACCTAGTACCACTTTATTTTCTCTTCCTAGAACTAGTTTGGATCATAATGCTCTTTTTCTTTGTCGGGAAGATTTTTCTATTAAGGATTTGTTTCCTTTCATATATGAGATTATGTGGACTCATCATCCATATTTTAAAGAAATTATTGGAAATTGGTGGAGGGAGCCCTATTTTGAAATCCCTATGTACTATTTGTCTCATAAATTAAAAATGGTTAAATACAAGGTCAAAGGCTAGAATAAGTTCTCTTTTGGTAATATTTTTTTGACTAAGAAGACCATTGTGGATAATCTCAAAGATATTAAAAATAAGATGGTGGAAGGAAATTTTGAATAGGTCACATGTAATAAGGAAAGGGATCTTAGGGCTCAATGGTTTAAAGTTATTGAGAAAAATAAATTTTCCTACAAACAAAAATCTCAAATCCAATGGTTAATTGAAGGAGACAAAACTACTAAGTTTTTCTATCAATCTACTATGAAGCATAAAAGTAGAAATAGAATAATATACCTAGTTAAAGATGATGGTACCATTCTTCTTGGTGAGGATGATATTGCAGATGATGCTATCTCTTTCTTTACTAATTTCTAGAAGGATTCTACCACTTTCTCTTTAGAGTTTGATGAAATTATTCAAGTCATTCCCCAAGTTATTACTGATCAAGATCTTAAAGAGTTGTCTAAATTTGTTTCTATTTAGGAAGTTAAATCTATTGTTTTCTCATTTGGTTCTTTTAAAGCCCAAGGGACAGATGGTTTTCCCTTGCCTTCTTTTAGGATTTTTGGGATGTTGTATCCCTTGATCTCATAAATTCTACTCAAGACTTCTTTTGATCTGGTAGACTTCTAAACCAAATTAATTCTACTTTCATTGTTCTTATTCCTAATATGGAAGATGTCTCTTCAATGCAAGATTTTAGATCTATAAGTTTAGGTAATATGAAAAAATATTTTCTAAGGTTATAATTAATAGATTGAAATTTGTTCTTAATAAAATAATAACTAAGAATCAATAAGGTTTTGTTAAAGGGAAACACATTTTGGATACTGCTATATCTACTCATGAATTTTTTCATTCTATGAAGCTTAGTAAGGAATTGGGGATGGATTTGAAATTAGATATGTCCAAAGCATATGACATAGCTTCTTGACCCTTTCTAATTGTTGTGCTTGAGAAGTAGTTTTAAAGGAAGATTTCTTAAGATAATTACATCTTGTATTACTAATTCTAAGTGCTCAATCCTAATTAATGGGGTTCCCAAAGGGTATTTTTCTTATGCTTGTGGCTTAAGACAAGGATATCCTCTCTCTCCCTACCTATTTATTTTAGTGGCTAAAGTCCTTGGAAAAAATATTCAAAAAAATTTGGATAAGAGATGGTTGAAAGGGTTTAAGGCTTCTTCCTCTCTTCCTCATGATTCTCACTAATAGTTCGTTGATGATACTATCATTTTTGGGGAAGCCTCTATTATTGAAGATGGCCACTAGAAATTAATTTTGAATGATTATGCTAACGCTTTTGGGTAGCATATAAATTATAACAAAAGAAATTTTTAAAGGAAATTAGATATCTCCAAAGCATATGACATAGTTTCTTGACCCTTTCTCATTGTTGTGCTTGATAAGTATGGTTTTAAAGGAAGATTTATTAAGCTAATTACATCTTTTATTACTACTCCTAAGTGCTCAATCCTAGTTAATGGGGTTACCAAAGGGTATTTCTCTTATGGTCGTGGCTTAAGACAAGGAGATCCTTTCTCTCCCTACTTGTTTATTTTAGTGGCTAAAGTCCTTGGGAAAAATATTCAAAAGTTTTTGGATAAGAGATGGTTGAAAGGGTTTAAGGCTTCTTCCTCATGCTTCTCACCAATAGTTTTTTTATGATACTATCCTTTTTGGGGAAGCCTCTGTTATTGAAGATTTCCACTAGAAATCAATTTTGAATGATTATGCTAAGGCTTCTAGGTAGCATATAAATTATAACAAAAGAAAATTTAATTTCTTTAATTCAGATCAGATTGTGAAAGAAAGGGTTATGAGAATTCTTGTTTTTCAATATGTTGTTCTTTTGGCTACCTACTTGGGTCTTCCTTTAATTTCTAAGAAACCTAACAACAATTATTGGAATTACATTATAGAAATAGTTCAAAATAAGTTGGCCAGGTGGAAGGGTAAACTTCTTAGTCAGGCCGGGAAATTACAATTTTGTAAAGCTTATTTACAGAACATTCTTGTCTATTATATGTCTCTTTTTAAAATCCCTACCTTTATTGTTGATAAGATTAAAAAAATCCAAATGATATTTTTATGGACTAGGATAGAAGAGTGTAATAGAATTGATTTGGTGGGATGGGGAAAAGTGTGTGCTCCTAAATAGGATGGAAGCCTTGGTATAAGAAGACTAAAACTTTTCAATAAATCTCTTATTGCAAAAATGGGTTGGCACCTTCTTGAAGTTGTTAAGGACTAGGTAAAAATATTAAAGGCCAAATATTTAAGAAACATGGATCAAGGAGTTTCCTCTATGCCCTTGATCTTCCTTATGGCTTGTGTTTTAACAACCTTTTGAAAACCAAAAGTTTGTTACATCTTGGTGTTAGAAAAAGAATTGGGAATGGAAATAATACTATTTTTTTGAATGAATTTTGGTTTAATGGCCCTCCATTTTTCTCTCAATTAAAAGAAATACTAATCAAAATTAATGGTAAAAAAAATTAGGGTTATATTAATTGGGAAGGAATGGAGCCTAAATGATTTTTTTTTAAAGAAAAATAAAGAGGAGACAGATTATTTAGAGGGGGGATACAATAAAATTGGGATGCTACTTTGCAAACTTTAAAATAATATATAGGTGACTATTTTTTTTCTCAAATGAAAAAGATGATGAATGTATATTAATTAAGATTTCTTTAGGATGTCTTTCGCTAAAATCTACTTATGTTTGATGGAAAATCCTTTGATCCCTCCAAGTGAATTTCATTGGAAATAGGTTTGGATAAAAAATTTGAATTCTAAAGTGAACAATTTCTAGTGGGTTGTTGTTCATGGAAATATTCTTACTATTAATAAACTAAACAAAGGAGGTTTTCAATTTGTTAATGGATGTTGTCTTTGTTATGAAAACTTGGAAATTTTTGTGCATCTATTTTTTCATTGTCCTTATTCCAGAGAGGTTTGGTCATATTTTCTTCCTTTGTTGTTGCTTGATTGGGTCTTTCCTTCCTCTATTAAGCAGTTTGTTGAAAGTTGGCAAGGTTGTCCTTTTTCTCACAATATTATAGTGGTTCTTTGGATACAAGTTCCTCCTTTCATTGTGTGAGGGTTATGGAAGGAGAGAAACTATTATGAAATAACTTGAACAAGAATAATATAATCTAAAATATGTTGCAAATACTTGACAATATAGGCCACTTCAAGGGGGGTGCCTCCAATAATCTTCAATAAGAACACAATACTTAATATAATAATGAAATAAGAATCAAAACCTTCTATATATACCTATTTATGCCTAGGATATCACCCAAGATGACTTAGATAACCCTATATAAGCCCTAGGTTGACCTAACTAACTAAATAACAATATAATAATGATAATATAACCTAATTAAGAGTTAAGGTAGCCACAAGCTAACTACTCATAACACTATACACACTATAGGGGTAGGGGCATAATATTGCCCTCCTCTTTACAAAAGTATTGTCCTCAATGCTAACTTTTTTCTTTTTCTTCTTCTTCATCTCCTTTATTACTTTTTCTTCTTCTTGTTTCTTCTTTTTTTCTTGCACTTGTTCTTGTTCTTGTTCTTGTTCTTTCTCTTTTTGTTTCTCTTCCTCTTCTTCTTGGTCTTGTTCTTACTCATTTTCTTTCTCTTTCTCTTTCTCTTACTCTTTTTCTTGTTCTATTCTTGTTCTTGTTTTCTTTTCTTCTTTTTTTGTGGCCACTTTTTGTTGTAATAAGTTCTAAAAAGACAATTTTACAATAAATCACACAAATGAATTCAAAATATTCTGATTTTTTTTTGTAACTTACCAATGCCTAGCTTGCACTTTTCTACAAAATCTCCCAAAAATTAGATGATTTGCAGTCTTGAGAGTGAATGTATTAGAAACCATAATTTTAGAATAAATCACTCATTTCTGCTTCAAGTTATCTAAAAATTGGACTATAGGATCCTCTATTAGTTATTCAAAATACCACCAAAATTTAGAAAGATTTAAAATATATACACTTTCTAAATAAATTGGGTAGAAACACTAATTCTAAAATACATCACTCAATTATGCTCCAATTCCTTTGAAATCTATATCGTAGTTGCTCCAATATGTTCTTCAAAAACCCTTTAAAATTTAGACAAGAATTCACCAAAATATTGGAGATATGTGTTTCACAAAATAACCACCAAAATTGTAAAAAATGCCTTGTCACAATTGTGCCAAGACCATGCTCTGATACCACTTGTCATGGAATAAATTACATAAGAGTAATATAGTTTGAAATATGGTGCAAATACTTTATAATAGTATGCAACTTTGAGGGGGAAACCTCCTAATCCACTTCAAGGGGGATACCTCCAATAGTCTTCAATAAGAACACAATACTCAACATGATCTTGAAATAACTCACAACCTCCTATATACTTAATTAAGAGTTAAGGTAGCCACAAACTAGTTACTAATCATAACACTATACACACTATAGGGGTGGGGGCACAACATAAACAATAGGATCTTTAAAGATTTTAAAAGAAGTAGTAAAGAGTTGTTCATGGCTATAAAGAACCAGATATAGGAAAACATCAATGCAAGAGTTTATGCCTTCTCTAAACATATGCCCTCTTACAAAAATATCAAAACTAAACAAATTTGGGGGCTTAAATAGGATCTAAACTAGTTAATTGGGATATTTCACCAAGAAAAACATGATATGGTCCCCACCAAAGGAGGGTTGGGTGAAATATAATTTGGATGGGTGCTCGAAGGGGGACCCTAGTTTAGCTAGAGAAAGGGGTGTTATAAGAAATGATCAAGGTAAGATAATTGAGGGTTATCCTAAAAATATTGGATTTTGCTCCAATAATGTTGCAGAAGTCATGGCTATATGGTGTGGGTTAAAAAGAATGAAGGATCTTGGTTTTATTAAATTTTTCATAGAAGGTGATTCTAAATTAATTATTTATTATTTAAATGGAAAATTTATCATTTCATTGGAAATAAGAGGTGTTGGACAATAGTAGAAGAATTTTACAAAGCTTCCTTCAATATAAAGTCCAACATTCTTATAAGGAAGGGAATCGACCTGTTGATGCAGTTACCAATGAAGCCTTGAAGTGCTAAAATTGGGTGTATTGGGATTTTTCCTCAATGCTAAGTCACATTAAAGAGATAATAATTAAGGAGAAATATGAGTCCCTTTTTGATACCACATCGAGTGACAAAGGGAGATTTGTGGATTAAGAGGGATATTAGAATGGATGATGTTATGATTATTGGACACATAGGACAACTGAGGGGGGGGGTGAATCAGTTATTCATTAAAAAATCAAACCCTTATTAGCCTTCAAACCCTTAATCAGAATCAACATGAATGAAAAAACAACACATATACAATAGAAAACCATATTTAAGTGGAAAACCCAAGAAGGAAAAAAGCACGATGAGGATTAGCTCACAATATATATGAATAACAACACCAAATACAATAGGTTCACTACCAAAGGGATCACTTCCCAAAGGACTCACTATCTAGAAGAAAAGAAAGAAGGGCTCACTACCAAGGGCTCATGGCCCAGATAGAAAGAAGGTAGAAGAAGACTATTACAAAGAGATACACTATCTCAAAGAAATAGGAGGAACCACCACAACAACTCTAAACCATCCACAACCTTCATCTCACTACCTCCATCAACCTCTAGCACTTTGAAATGTAGAAACCTCCTACTCACTACTTTCAGTGGCCTTAATTGTTAAAGTTTGCACTTAGATCATCTCAATTGATCACAATTGCATCTTCACACACTTGTACTACATCTCCAACAATTCACCTTGCTTATATACCATCCGCAACTTGAAAAAAATCTCCAAGTCAGCCTCAATGAAACATATGCATGTCAAACATGCAATTACCAAATAGGCCAGTGCCAAACACCTCCACAGTGGAAAGAGATGAAGGCAGACCACAAAAAGGGTTAACCAGGACCCAAATCTACATTGAAAAAATCTACCACGCTTCCACAATAAATGAAGCACATCCAAATGCAACACTAACATGCTAGGTTGGCCAAACCAACAAAGAACTAATAAGAAACCACATTAACAACTCTCCAAGTCTGAAGGAAACTCACAAACCACTTAGCAACACTACACAACCCTTTGGAATATTCCAACAACAACATAACATCCAACAACACTTACATAACCACATACAACTAAAGAACATTATCACCCTATGTAACTAGTCAAACTACCATAAGAAACAACTCACAAGTCCAACTTTGTGGAATATTTGAACACCAATCCATCTAAAGAAAAGTAGATATAGATAATATGAGCATGTTACCAAATCTACAAGACAAGAAACCTCAATATGGAGAAATGTGGAGCAATTCCATTTCTCCCTAACAACCTTATTCATAATCCACACACTAGTGAACACATCTTCCACTACTGCATGATCCAACACATGAAACTATAGATACAACACCTCTCAACAACTCTGATCAACATATCCAAAATGCACAAGCATAACTTCAATACTGAAGAAATGTAGAGTACAATACAAAATACCTCTCTGTCACACTATATACTCAATTCAAATTTTCTCAAGAGCGCTTAGAAACCAGGCACTACAAACACTTTCTCAAATCAACCACAACATCTGCAACATCTTCTCAGCATCTCAACCATACTAGAGGTTGACATCCACAAGCACTTACTCATCATAGCTACACTAGAGGTTGGCATCAATAAAAATACTAATGAAAACATAGTGCAACAATCTCCAACAATCTCTCATCTACTCTAGAGGTTGAAATCAATGAAAACACATCTCGAACAATCTCCCCTTTTCTCATTGATGGAAAAAAAAAATTGAAAAACCATAAACAACAAAAGAAACTCTAATCTTCAACACACACACAACTCTCCCCCTTATTGGAACATTTCTTGTAGACAACATTCTCTTCATCAAACATATTTTTCTCCCTTTGACACACACATTTTTTTCAACCAACTTTATCCCCCTTTGACATCAATGGCAAAGGGAAATATCTACAAAACATATTTTTTCTCACCAAAAGGAAACACCTGCAACCAACTATTTTTCTATCTACTCTACTCCTTTGAAAATATTAACAAATGGAAACACTGACATACTTCACACTTTCTCTCTCTCCAAGAGACAACCAACTCATCTCTTTTTCCACACTATTGACAACTCTTTCTCCCCCTAACTACATTAACAAAAAAATACTACTACTTACTCCCCCTAAGAGGTAGCCATCATTATTCTAGAACAAAGAATGAATCTTGAATTGTTCCATTGGACTGATGCACACTCTTATGCATCTAGTTGAAATAAGGATGGGAAATAACCCCTAGCTTCTGCTAGAGATACTCAAATGTATCTTTTGGAAGAGCCTTTGTGAAGATATCTACAACTTGATCCTTTGTAGGCACATACTCCAGCTTCACTTCATTCTCTACAACCTTCTCTCTTAGAAAGTGATACTGGATTGAGATACACTTTTTCCTTGAATGCATTATTGGATTCTTTGAAATGTTGATATCACTTTTATTATCACACAAGATAGAAAGAGGTTCATCATATGATACTCTGATATCCTTGAATGTTTGCTTCATCCAAAACAACTGTGTATAATAAGATGTTGTTGCAATATACTTTTCCTCTGCTATAGACAATGATACTGAATCTTGCTTCTTACTTAGCCAAGAAACCAATCTATTTCCAAGTAAGAAATCACTTCCACTTGTACTTCTTCTATCACATCCACACAACTTGCCCAATCTGCATCTGTATAAGCACTTAGAGAAAATTTAGTATCCTTAGGATACCATAAACCATAGTCTAAAGTGCCTTGCAAATATCTAAATATCCTTTTGACTTCTTCCACATGTGATTCTCTAGGATCTTCTTGAGATCTAGCCACAAGACATATTGTATGCATGATATACATTCTAGTAGCAGTTAGGGACAACAACCCACCAATCATTGATCTATACTTTCTCTAATCTACCTTAGAAGATTCGTCATTCTTTCTCAACTTGAAACTAGTAATCATAGGAGTACATACTAGCTTAGAGTCCTCCATTCCAAATTTCTTCAACATTTCCTTGACATATTTTGATTGTGAAATGAATATCCATTTTTTTGTTTGAATGATTTGAAGCCCAAGGAAGAAATTCATTTCTCCAAGCATTGGAATTTCAAACTCATTCTGCATCTCTTCTACAAACCTCTTACACATTGCCTCATTTCCTCCAAATATTATGTCATCAACATACACAACCATAATCAAGTTTTGATCATTCTCAACTTTGAAGTAAAGATTGTTATCTACAATACCCTTATTGAATCCTTGTTGTAAAAAATACCTATCCAATATTTCATACCAAGTTCTAGGAGCCTATTTGAGCCCATATAATACTTTCTTCAACTTGCAAACCTTATCCAGATCTGCTAATAGCTAGAATCCTTCTAGTTGTTAAATGTACACTTCTTCTAACTCACCATTCAAGAATACAAACTTCACATCTATCTAGTAGACCTTAAGCTCCTTATGTGTTTCAAATTCCAAAAACATCCTAATGGCCTCCATTCTTACCACTAGAGCAAATGTCTCCTCAAAATCCACTCCTTCCACTTGTGAGTACCCCTTACACATAAGACTTTCCTTGTTTTTGACAAATTCTCCATTCCCATTCAACTTGTTTTGGAACACCCATTTACTTCCTATCACATTCTTGTTTGTTGGTTTTGGGACCAATTCACATGTCTGATTCTTCTCAATTTGCATCAATTCTTCTCCCATAGATTTGATCCATTTCTCATCTTTACTTGCCTCAATCACTATCTTTGGTTCAACTTTAGAAAGTAGGCACAAGTTTAGTTGTTCCTTTATCATAGTAGCTTTCTTCCTTGTTAACAAACCTCTTCTTTTATCTCCAATGATCTGATCCTTAGAATAATTTTTTTGCACATATTTAGGAGTCTTAGGATTCCTTTTCGAAGCTTCTTCCTCTTCTATTTGCATCACTTTTTATTTTTCTTCTACCTTTTCTTCTTCTTTGTAAAGGGATTCATTAGATTCATATCCTTCTATCAAAACTGAACTCTGATGTGGTTCCTCATCCACTTTGAAACTTTCACTCTCAACTATCTTCTTTAGCCTTTGATCATAGCATCGGTAAGCCTTGCTCTTTGTAGAATAACCAAGGAAGATTCCTTCATCTGATCTTGCATCAAAATTACCTAAGTTTTCTTCACCTCTTTTGATATAAAATTTTCTTCCAAACACTCTAAAATATTTAATAGTGGGAGGTCTTATATATCATAGCTCATAGGGATTCTTTGAACTATTTTTCCTTGCTTTTCCTCTATTAAGAATGTATACTATGGTATGAATAGCTTTTTTCCAATATACATCTGGTAGATTTTCTTCCTTCACCATGGTTATAGTTTCCTCTTGAACTATCTTGTTCTTCCTTTCCACAACTCCATTCTTCTGAGGATTCCTAGGAGCTAAAAAATACCCTTTTATCCCATGATCTTCACAAAAATTGTCACCTTGAAATCTTATTGTTATGGTAGGTCCACATAGGTCTATATGCACCAAATCTAAAGGTCCTATGGTAGAATATTCCTTGATTTTAAACCTCTTTCTTGTTTTATTTCCAACCTAACACTCTTTACAAATTGCATTCATAGGATTTGTAATCCTTGGTAGATCTCTCATAGCTTGAGTAGAGCCAATCCTCATCAATATATCAAAATGTTGTGACACATTCTTCTATGCCATATCTAAATTTCATTGATTTGATTCATAAAACACTTACCATTAGCACCTATGAGTTGATAAACATTTACTTTTATCCTTGTTCCTACAACAACTAGAGTTTTAGAGCTTCCTTTTTTTTATCTCAAAACCATTATCCTAAGACACAAGATTATATCTTGTGCTACAAATTTTTCCTACACTTATAAGATTATGTTAGAGACCCTTGACAGAAATAAAATCATCTATTTTATGCTTTCCATCAAAATTAATTGAACCTTTTCCATAGATCTTGGCAAATGTATCATCACCAAACTTAACAAGACCACCATCAAATTTCAAGTTTAAAAAACTTAAGTTCTTATCACCTATCATATGATTTGATCATCCATTTTCAATTATCTAGTAGTTTTTCTCCTCTCTTGAGTGAAAAGCGGTCACCATAGTCCCTTTAATGTTGTGACCTTCTTCTAGATAAATTTACTTTACACATCTTTTAGGATCAATAGAATTAGTTCCAACATTTAGAGCCATGAACAAGAATTCATCACTTTCATCATTCAAGTAGTTAGATTCTTCATCATTAGATATGCTACTATCCTCTTTAATATAATAACTCTTCTTGATATATTTACCTTTGTTATCTTTGTATTTGTCATTTGAAACTTTAGTTGGATATTTTGAAGCATAATGACCTATCTTTCCATAGTTAAAACTTTTGAAAGGTAGCTTACCTCTGTATTTTCCTGTGCCCTTTTTGAATCTTCTTAGAAAATTTTCTTCCACCTCATCAAGATCCTTTGGATATGATTCATCATTTCTTTTTGTCTTGCTAACTTTAAAAGAAATTTCTATCCTTAAATCATCTTGACCAAAACCTCTTAATTCAAATGCAGTTAAAGCACAAAATAATTGATCCTTAGTATATTGATCCAAGTTTTGAGCTTCGTCAATAGCAAAAACTTTAGCACTATAAGATTTAGAAAGAATTCTTAGTACCTTTTTCACCTCTTCATTTTCCTCTAGATTTCCACCAAGACTATTGATGGAATTGTTGACTTCATCCACCCTATGCATGTAGCTTGCAATGTCTTCATCCTCTGTCATCTTTAGGGTTTCAAATTTGATCTTGAGATTCTACATATTTGCTTGTTTGAAATTAATATCTCCTTTATAAATACTTTCTAGCTTCTTCTGAATTTATTTTATAGTTTTATAGCTCTTCACCTTCACAATTTTTGAATCAAAAAGACCACTCAAAAGAGAATTCTTCACTTTACCATTTTTTTCATAATCCTTAATCTCATCATCACTTGTCAGACCACCATTAGGCATAGTATATCCATTTTCAACTAACTCCATACATTGAACCCTAATGAGACAAGAAAGTCTTCCATCTTGGTCTTCTAGAATGCATAATTTGTTCCATCAAACAAAGGATCCTTGACACTTTTCTTGTATGCCATATAGATCTACCTCAAGTGGTTAAGCTTCTTCTGAGGAACCTTTCTCTGATACCAATTATTAGACACATAGGAAAACTGAGAGGGGGTGAATTAGTTGTGCATTAAAACATCAAACCCTCATTAACATTTAAACCCTTATTAGCCTTCAAACCCATAATTAGAATCAACATGAATGAAACAACACATATATAATAGAACATTGAATTTATGTGGAAAACCCAAGAAGGGAAAAACCACAATGAGGATTAGCTCACAATATATATAAATAGAAATACTGAATACAATAGGTTCACTTCTAGAGGGCTAACTTCCTAAAGGAATCACTGTCTAAAAGAAAAGAAAGAAGGGATCACTACCAAGGGTTCTCTACCTAGATAGAAAGAAGGTAGAAGAAGACTGCTACAATAGATACATTATCTCATAGCAACAAGAGGAACCACCACAACAATTCTGCACCATCCATAAATTTCAACACACTACCTCCATCAACTTCTTGCACTTTGAAATGTAGACACCTTTTGCTCACTGTTGATGCCAAAAATTGACGAGGTAATAGTGTCTTATGGGAAACTTAGTTTATGGGGGACCTCTTGCGCTAAATTGAGTAACCTCCGGATTTTAGAGAAGCCGAATTCTTCTTAATAGGGGGTTTGGAAATGGAAAAGAAAAAAAATATAATAAAATAAAGTCTAACCTAAGGCGATGCACCAAGACTTAATGATAGGAACAATAAATCATAGATCTAAGGGCCTTATTGGTGTTTTTAGTGTTCCAGAAAATTAGAAACTAAAGATTATAGTATAGACAATCCACTCATTGACATAAAATAATATTGCATACATTCTTACTACCAAGAAGAGTCACTAGACATGGTCGAGGTCAACAAACTTGCATTCAACATATATAGAAGTTCTCAAATGAAATGTCTAGACAATAAAAGCATAGTTTATAGTTTGATCAAATAGCATGAAAGAACAGAAAGGCTGAACAATTGGCACAGTCTAAATTTTTTTGCAATAAAATAAAATAGTAATAAAGGCCTAGCGTCTTTAACCAAAACTAGTGTTTCCTCCAAATTTCAGACCCTTTTCTCACAACAAAGAAAATTATATATAGTAGAAAAAACTCACACTGCTTCGGAGTGTAGCAACATAAAATATTTCACAATCCCCTAGCAATGATGCAAAAATAAGAATATTCCCCAAGTCGTTGCAATAGAAACGATTTGAAACCAAGCATCCAGTCATTCTAGGTATAGGTGCATCCTCTACAAATGATGGCGGTGGTCCCAGCAAGGCTAATCATACAAGTGTCACCACTTCGTGCAAGTGATTATGACACGTAGTGGCCAATCGTAGCATTTGGTTCATCTGGTTGTTTGCCTAAATATGAGATCCGCCAACTAGGCACATGGCAACCTTTCACTATCTGTGTGAACCTTTATCTCTTGCCATTGAAGACTTGTGCTAAGGCTACACATGTTGAATGGGCGGAGCACTTAACTAATAGTGGAGGTAATGATCACCAACTGGGTGCAAAAGAGATGTATGGCAGCATTTTGCTACCCATGGTTGTTACTTCATCTCTTCGCTGAAAGTTTTGCGAAGAGTAGACACGTAAAAAAAGTACATCATAGATAACAATTGTGGGGTCCGCCAAACTTTTTGGGAATGAGGGATTCGTGGCACTTGAGCAGAGCCCAATGAGGTAGCAAGAAAGAATGATAAAAAATATTCTGCAACCACGACACGTGGAAGCATAGCGGGGTTTCTCGGGATGCGAAAGGAATGAAGAAACTTAGGGTTGTGAAGAGTAGACACGTGGATCGAGAGAGCAGACTTTAGATAAAAGGATGAGTTGATTACCTACGATGCACAGGCTGATGCATAGAGGAAAATACACCTGAAGGGAGCTCGTTAAATATTTATTAATAGCTTTTGACGACTACGAGGGGCATTTCGCATGAGGAACGAAGAACCCAAAATTTCTTTGGTTTATAGGCCAGAGTGCCATTTCATTAGATAACAGAGTTAGAGATTGGAAACAACTACTTGCAGAGGTGACCATTCATCCTCAGATGGCTTTACCATGTTGTGCAAATTCTCCTATGCTCCACTTAGATCAATAGTTTCTTTATGGGGTAGTGCATTAGGTAAATTGACCCTTGCTTCACAATGAAACAGTAGTTGTGCAAGCGGATGAATCACTCCCTCAATGTCAGTTGCCATGGGAGGATGACTGAAATTCTTGAAAGCTTCTAGATCATTTTACTTCTCTTCTATTCTTTTTGCAATCTACTCAGTCATGGCAAGAGAGCCATTTTCAAGGAATGGGGACGACAAACCCATCCTGCTTAACCTAGAGAAACTCTCCCGTATATTGTCCAATGTCTTGCTCAAAGTAGTCATGGTTGATTTAGTGCATTGGAAGGCAGAGTGGGAATGAATAAACTTATTTTTCGTCTGAGCAACAACATCCTGATCTTCAATTCCTGCCTTGGTGAGGTTTTCATCAGAGACCGAGTATAGCTTGGTGAGCAGATCTCTTGCTTCCAGAACCTTCTCCAAGATAAACCGTGGGAATTTCTCAATCGTATTATGAGCCTCCTGGCTCAGCTTTGATGCCTTGGCGATGAATCAGAGGGTAGGCTACAATGCTAGGAAAAAGGTTTTAATCTTTTCCCAATGAGAGATGTACAACTACCTAACCAATGGAATAATGTATGGCTGTGTAGGAGAAGGTAGGAGAGAGCTTTTAAGAGAAGCAATCTCCGCATCCTTTGAGCTAATGGCCTCATCCAACTCTTCCCTTTTTTATTTTTCTCAGATGCTAGTTGCTCTGCAGAGCTGCTCATTTCTTTATTCCAATTCTCCTCAGTTCGGGAGTGATTTGCTAAGTGCATGTCCAAAGAAGACTTTGTCTCTTTGAGCTCTTCTTCTAATTGAGCTTTTAGGCCCTTAAATTCAGCCTCTTTTTCTTGTATTTTCTACTCATATTGAGCTTTGTGGTGCTCCAAAGCTTCATTCCTCTATGTCATTCCTTGACTATACTCAAGGCGAAATCACTCCAACTCCTCATTCTTTAGCCACAAATTCTACTTCGTCTCTTGATTCTTAGACTGTAGCTCTCTTTTACCATGGCAAGGTCAATAGTCTGAATCTTCGCAAGTTCACCCTAAAGTCTGTTCTCATCCTCTACTGCCAGTGCCCTTTTTGTCATACGTGCAAGATCCGCCTCTAAGGATTTTTCTTTTTTCTCCAAAAATTAACTCTTTCCCTTACCGCTTTAAGTTGCTCATCCTTCTTCTTTAACTGGTGGCCAGTTTTAAGAAAGTCAGAGGTGACCACCCATTGTGTTTCTTCCATAATCTCAACCTTATCCTGCGGTCGGGCCACCTTCATGTCAAGTCCTACCACATATATTTCATAATCTTCTAGGTGCATCTCCCCTTGGGGTTTGGTTACTCTTGGGTACATGGTTGCAAACTTCAATTCCTATCGGGTCTCATCATAAAGAGTGTATTTTTGGCTTAGTTGAAGCACTATCATCTTTTTCCCTGTGCTTTTGCATTCTACTTGTGCATGCTTCCTTTTTGTAATCAATCTATGCCATAAATTTAGTTGGTGATGAAACTAGTCCGCCTGCAAAAGGAACACCAAAAGGTAGGGCATAGGGATAGGTAACCCTGATAGGCGCGAGCATTTGTTTCTTCTAGAGAGTGACAGTTTGTGGGGAGAAGTGGAGCACATTCCAAAGTTTGGTTTGAGGACCAGTAGAAGGGATAGCCACTTGCCATGACTCAATTGGTGAATCAGTTGGAGGAATCATAGGTTGGAATGATGAAGGAGTTGTCATTGCGGAGTCAGCCTGTTGTGATGGAAGAGGATCCCCAATAATAGCAGAAGGGGTACCTGCAGAGGGCACACCTTCAGAAAGTGAGGTAAGGAGAGCCTGAGCGGTAGCAATGGGCGTAAGGGTTCACAAAGGAGTAAAGCCGAGTGGAGTGGTCTGCGAGAATTGGGAAAAAACCTCCCGCATATGTTGGATTAAAAGTGGGAAACAGAGGGCCAGTACTCATGGCAGGGATCGCCGCTAGGTAGGGGCAGATACCAAGGAATGAGAAGCAAGGGAAGAAGGAATGAATTTTACCTGTTGATTGGTTGATGGCGGCTCTAAAATCGTTGGTGAATCTCCCCCAGCCTCAGGCTCCTGGCTAGCTACAAGCACTTGTCTTCAGGCGGGTTCTTGCAAACCTTCTTTGATAATGCTCTCTATATGCTGCCATTTTGTGGGCAGAGTTTCCTGAGCCTTAGCAGTTATTGTCATTTTTTGTTGTGGGACCCTAGCTTCCTTAGCGGCCCAAGTAAGTGTATGTGAAGCCCTTGATACATTAAACACACATTTGTGGTCACATAGGCGGGTTGTCCAAAGCCTTTCTCCTTTGGCGCGAAGGACACATAAGTTGTTGCTTCCTCTTCTTGCTCTTTGGACTCATCCTTTGGATCATCACTCTTATTAATGCCAGATTATAGGCTGGGGTGGTCATCACCCCACCATTTTTCAAACTCCTTATCCTTCCTCAAACTATCATAAGGGGCATCTAATTGCCCTATCTCTTGGCGATACTTCTAGAAAGCTTCTATCTTTTCATCAGTCCATTCCTCATCCTTCTGCAACTTGTTATACATGGTGCATTCTATGTGAGCATTATCCTTTGCCACTACCACAGCAAAGTAGAACTTGTGCCAAGGCCCTATGTTATCTTGCATGGGAATACGCGCTAGTTCAACAAATTTTTTATCATTGTCTGCCTATGGGTTACGCTAATTTTCCCAGTAAGGTTGGGGAACATGCATAACTTTCATGTGTGGCTCTAGAAGGTCATTGAAAGGATTGTAATCCCATTTTTCATTTACCAAAATCAACCCTAAATGAGCCATTTTATCCTGCAATAACTAATCCGATTACTTTTTTAACAGAGTCACCATTTTGAAATTCTTCGGACAAGCAAAGAATCATTTTCTCTTGACACTTTTGTTGTTGTAGAAGGTAAAATCAATGATACACACCTGCCTAAACACTTCAAGTGCAAGCACCCTATCTGTGACAGGCTAGGAGAAGGAAGGGTTGACCAGTGAAGCCCCGCATATGGAGAATTGTGAAATCTGTTCCTAAGAACCAGTCGCAAGCGGGAGTGAAACTCTTCATATATCTAGTCTAATCCTTGTTGAGCCGGATTATGTCACCTTCTCGTAAATCATGCAAGATGAGAGTTATAAAATAATCTAAAAATGCATAATAATCATATGACATGGAAAGAAAGGGCGTCCACATGGATACTGGCTTGCTCCTTCCCTGTTCATCAAAAATTGATAATTCAAAATACCAGCTGAAGAAATCAGGGTTTTGATCTAGGAACATGTGAACCAGGAAGGAAAGAAATCTAAATTTTCTCTCTATCGGGTAATTCTTTATTTTCTGTATCATTTCATCTACCATGAACTCAGCGAAATCATACCAGAAGGTATCGTGTTGTTTGCGGAATTGGAAAGTCGGTCCCAATTGGAAGGTTTCCACCATCTCATTAGAGTCTCATCCACATACAAAAGTGAGCATGGACATGGCATCCTGCATATCCTCGTGTAATGAATCGCGCGACAATGAAATACTTGGCAGTTTAGCACCTGGGACACTTTTCTTACTAATCTCCTCCAATAAGAAATTTGAGTTCTTTTTCATCACCTTCTGTGTTTTTTCTCCTTTACCAGGGTAAAAGGACTCAATTTTCTCTCTTCTTTTACTTGGGTCTGGGATGTATAGCATATGCCACATGGCCTATGGGCTGATCTGAACTCTTAAACTTTGGCCCTCGATGTAGTGAGTGCTAGGGTTATAACATTGAATGGCAGCGTCAACTATCTCTAGGCAGTAATGCACCAGCGAGACCATGTATTGTGGAAGACCACTGTACCAAACCTTTCTTACTGTAGACATGTCCGCCTTTGGTGTCCTCAACCTTGCACAGGCTGCTTCTCTTAAAGATTTAGGGTTTTTTGCGAATCGTGGGTCATAAATATTATCCCATTTCTCCTCAACCATCTTCTTGTTTCTGCAATCTTTGGGCATGCTCAGCTCTATCATATACGCCCTCTTCGGCTTGCTTGGTATACCAGGCATAGCATATGCCAAATCCTCATAGACATACACATCCTCTGATGACCGTATGGCTGTAAACAACTCCTAGCCAATCTCCTCCTGTATTTGCTGAGATGAACTCTCCAACATTTTTCTTCAAATGAAGACTTTTGCGAGTTCTGGACTCTATAATTCTTATCTGGCTCTAGATACGCTAAAAAATAAATTTCTCTACACCTTAAGCTTTGGCATTTTTGAAAAGACTTTAAATCATTAAACCTTTTCATGCAATATTTGGCTATCTTTCTCAAGGTGGTAGAGGAAAGCATACTTTTTGCATTCAATACGGCATGTACCGTTAACTTCGTGATTTGTGCAAAATGAACTACTTGCCATTTCAAGGCGGCACAAATTCATTATTGCGTTTGGCAACCGTGTGATATGTTGTGATTCCCTTGGAGCTTGAGTTGGAAATTTTCCTTCTAACCTTGCATTAGTATGTGCTGGTAATTAATATCTTGGATAGAATGATTAAGCCAAAGCAAACGATCACGGCCTGAAAAGATATGGATATTGCCTTGACTTTGGGAAATTCCTATGAGATGACACAATAGCCTACGACCATGCAACTTATTGTCGATGAGCGCCACCTTTGTAAAGCTAATTAATTAGCTCCTATTAATCTAGCACACATTGAACCGTACCTCTGCAGATGCAACTGGTCTGGAAATGCAAGCAAACATAGACACACCTTTGAAGTTGGCACCTAGTTATCATCACATTTTTCTCAAAATGGATTAGCATGCGTCTTCTCATCTTTTCTATAAATAGGCCGCTAAGAAGTGAGGAAATCACACTTAGCATTTGAGTAGTTTTATCGATAGGTTATTGGCACAGTCCTAAGCAAGTTTTCTCATAAGCTAGGTGGTAGTTAAGTTTTAGTATTGGTTAGAAGGTATAAGCATAGTGTCAGAATCATGGATACTCCTGTTGGGTTAACCTCTTATAATTCATAGACAACTTTTCTGGGGGAGGTTTCCACGAGGCAACTGAAAAGAATGACCAAGAATAAACATTCCTTGGTTTTGGTAGCCATAAAATGGGTTCTGGGTAGGGATTGTATAGAGTACGAGGACAATTACCGTGTGAATACTGATATCTATTCACACTTTGTAGCGTTGATGTTAGACATTGACATCCCTAGGCCTCTAACTCTAAAGCTGGTCAAGGAAATATTTCCAAGAAAGTACTTGAATGGCCTAGGTGAGATCATCACTCATGCTGCATATGGGGTAGGCCTACCATTAGACAGCGACCTTCGTTGCTACATTAAGGAAGAAGTGATAGTTGTATGGCTATTGTTTCTCAATAGATTATGCCTTCAGACAAGCAACGAGCATCGACAGAGGGTTACCTAGGCCTTGTACTTTCTATTTCGTAGCTACAATGTGATACCATTCTATGATGTCGATTGCTATACTGACTTCAAGAACCTAGTGTTTCCCCTGCAAATGGTGGTTGTGTTGAATAATGTTGCTTCTACTACTGGAGAACCTGTTGATGAAGACGCGGTAGGCGTCGTTGTAGAAGAAGCGGTAGACGCTACCATAGATGCGTCAATTGCTGCCTCCCATGCTCTTGGATAAAAAACCTCCCTGCTCTTGAATAAAAAGCCTCCCTACTCCTAGATAAAATGCCTCCCAGTTTCTTTATTTCTTGTTGTTGCATACACCATCTGCCTTACAGATTTGTATATAAGCCTGAAAAAGGCTATAAATACTGCATATATGAAAAAAAGCTTGAATAGTCATATACTTTTTGGATTATGGATTTCTTAGCCATTTTGCAATGTAAAAACAAAAGAATATATATAAATAGATATATATCTTTATAAAAATCCATGGCTCTTTCTTCCATTCTCCATTTCAATTTTATGGGCTCTTTTATTAGCATATGTGTTGATTTTCTTTGCACATGGGTGTGTTTAAAATCTAAAGAAATCCCGCTGCTCTACCCTCTGTAGTAATGGGTTACCTCCACAGAAACACAAACCAATTTCGAAAAAAGCCGGCCAAAGAAAGGGAAATAAAATAAAAGCATTATTCACATATGTACAAAAATAGAACTCGACACTTAATGGAACAACTTAAGATGAATCCCATTGATTGGGATTCCCAAGGGTTCTTGTTCCATATTTTCTAACTCAAAAGCATTATTCTCCCTACACCAAATGATTTTAAAGGGGCCCTCCCATAGGATATCAAATTTACCATGCTGACCTGGCTTAGTAGCCCTTTTATCATACTTCAGTACTAAGTCTCTACACTTTAGGCCTTGGTCAGAAGCCTTCTTGTCAAACTATCGCTTGACCACTTGTTGGCAGTTAGTCATGGCTATTAGGGAATTCTCCCTTTTTTCTTGTACTTCTAATAGTTCGGCAAGCTGAATCTCCATGGTGCCATTTTGTTTTATCTCGAGAGATTTCAACAATTGGAGCGCTAGAATCTCCATAGATATAAGTAGTAGTGCCTCTTTCTCGTATACCAACTCATAAGGTGAAGTATTAAGGATTTGCTTAGGAGTTATGCAGTTTTCCCAAAGTGTTGTTCAAAGGTTTTTATGTCATTCCCTTTGGTGTTCTGAACCAATTCTTTTAAGGATTCAGAGGCTCTTGTTTGTTGACTCTACTAGGTCATTTCCCTATGGGTAATAATTTGATGATGTCTTAAGGAATATGCCATTTGTTAATGCAAAGTGACATAACTTTGTGTCTATGAAAGCTCTAGTATTATTGGAAATGATAGTCTTCAGAGGACCGAACCTTGTCACCAGCTCTTTGAGGAAATCTACAATCTCTATTTTTGTTGCATTTTTAAGTAGAACGACCTCCATCCATCTTGTGAAGTAATCTGTGGTGATCATAATCCACTTATGTCTAGCACTAGAAGTTGGATTAATTATCTCGATGAAGTCTAGGCACCATTGTGCAAACGGTTTGTCCGCCACTATAGGTTTGAGAGGAATTGCAGAATTCTTCCTTCTGTCAGTAAAGAACTGGCATTTTTTGCAAGATTTTACCAAAGAGTGGGAGTCATTGAAAAGTGTAGGCCAATAGTAGCCTACACACATGATTTTGATGGCGGTGGTCTTAGCAGAGAAGTTTTTTCCCACAGCGCTGTTGTGGAACGTGTCAAGGATCCTCTTTGCTTGCTCTGTAGTAACACATCGCAAGAGTAGACCATTAAAATTTCTTTTGAAAATGAACCCCTCCACTAGCGCATATCCACAATTTTGCAGCTGGTAATATCTCCTATTTTGGGAGGAGAGACCTGGCAGATACTTTCCTATTTGCATAAACCTCATTCTATCTATTAGCCAGCAACCCTTTGATTCTGGCTCATTTACCAGAACAAGCTTTGGTTGCTCTCCTATGGTGGGTATCTCCTCGTCCTGTGCCATGTATTTGCACAGTCCTCTTCCTCTGATAGTTTTAGTGGGTTTGACCTCAATATCATATTCAAGTATCTTGGTGATCTAATTAGCTATTTTTTCTATGATTTATCCCTCCATGATATATTCACGCACACTAGAATGTGCGACATAAAAAAACACTTTGTTGTAGGAAATTAGATGGCAAAACATTTTAAGTACCTTCACTATTGCAAAGGCCTATCTTTCGATGAAATTATAATTCGTCTCATATTCCTTTAGGGTCTAGGAGTAGAATGCCACCGAATGTTCTCCCTTTCCTTCATCATCTTTTTGGGTTAAGATAGTAGCAATACTAGACTTGCTATTGAATGCATACATTATAAAATCCTTAGATTAATATGGATTAACCAGTACTGGAGCTGCAGAAATAGCTTCCTTGACTTTTTCAAAGGCTTCCCGAGCTTCAGTCATCCACTTGAATGCCTAATCTTTTTTAAGCATTAGGGTGATCGGCCTAATTATTCCCGCAAAGTCATAAATAAACTTGCTAAAAAAATTTACCTTGCCCAAGAAGGACTGAACACCTTTCTTATTCACCGGAATGGGAAGTTCCTTGATAGCTTTCACCCGTTCGAGGTCAATTGAAATTCCTTCCTTAGATACCACATGTCCTAATAGCTTGCCTTGTGGTACTCCGAATATGCATTTTTTTGGATTTAGGGGAACCCTGAACTCCTGGAACTTTTGAAAAACTATTTCTAAGTGGTCAATATGATCACCCTTAGATTTAGAAAACACAATAAGATCATCCAAATAAATTAGAATAAACCTATTGATTAGTTCGTTGAATGCGATATCCATTGCCTGTTGGAATGTTGCCCCTACGTTGGATAAACTAAAAGGAATTTTGGAATATGCAAATGTTCCCCACTTTGTAGTGAATGTGGTCTTGTGTTGATCCTCTTTTTTAACTTGGATCTTATTGTAACCGGAGAAACTATCCAGCAGAGAAAACATTTTTGATCCTGCTACCATTTGTAAGATTGACTCCATAGAAGGCAGTGGATAATGGTCCTTTAGGGATGCTCTGTTTAGGTCTTGGAAGTCCACACACAAGCGGATATCTCCATTCTTCTTTCAAACCAGGACCAAATTTGATACCCAAGTACTATGCTTGATTGAGAAGATAATGCACGACTCGATTAACTTAGTTAACTCTTGTGCCATTAGCGCTTCAATTTTAGGGTTTACTGGCCTTTTCTTTTGTTGAACTAGTTTTGCACCTTCTGTCAACTCGATCGTGTGCTAAATGATATCAGGATCACATCCCTCCAGATCATCATAGGACTAGGCCACTACTCCATATTTTTCACAGAAACTAATGAGTCTTTCTTTATCATGGTGCGGGACATCTTTCCCAACTAGAAGATTCCTGCCATCTGAGACCCGAAGGTCTACATAATCAATTTTGTCTGCTACAAACTTTCGCCTATTATTTCTTGCATCATCACAATCAACATTTTTTTTTAGAGTAACCAATCCTTTTAGAAACTTGTTAGATTTGAGCTACACAATTTTTCCTTCATAAGCTTCTGCAATCTTTGGTTGAAGTTGATTGGCGAATTCCCTCGACTGTTGGATGAATGAGGCGATGTGTTCATCACTTTCAAAAACTTTCCAACTCTGATCATTTTCAGGAATCACCAGTCAGACTAGTACTTACATTGAATGTTTGTTATGTATAAGGTCAAAGGCAAGATCAAACTGAGCACCAATCACGACCATGTGAGCTACATCACTATTTTGTCCTCGGGGAATAGTCTAGATGTTGAAGTCTTCAAAAATCTCAACTAGGTCCTAGACTCGGTGCTGATAGGATCTCATGCGGACATTCATTGCCATGGAAATCCCTTGGACTTGGTTGACTACCAGTTCAGAATCTCCAAACGCCATTAATTTCTTAATTCCCATTCACTCCGCAAGGCTTAAACCTTGAACTAATCCTTCATATTCAGCTTCATTGTTTGAACAAGCGAAATGAAAACAGAAAGACCTTAGTAATTTTTCATCTTGTGGGGATATTAGACATATCCCTGCTCTAGCACCTACTTTACCTCTTCCTCCATCAAAGCACAACATCCATAGCTCATTTGCTTGGCTATCTTCAGACTCTTTGGCAACCTTTGGGAGCACTTGGTCTTCATCATAAATTACATAGGTGCCCAATCTTGTAGCATGATAATTTATAAAAGGGTCACTATCCATGTGTTCACTCAATAGAGCATCTTCTTGGTCATCCCAGTCTCCGCTCACCTTTTCTTCCTCTAGTAATTCAACGTAATACATTTCTTGCTTGGTGATAGAGGTATGCGCGACTTCAAAATTGATTAGGGCTTCGTCTGCTACATGTTTAGAATGCAAAGCCTCTAATTCTATCTTCATTTTTTCACCATGCTCGGTTTTGAGAATCATATGTGACCAATCCAAGGATAGGTATCCACCCACCTTTGAAGTAAATTCTCAGGATAGATAGAGACCGAACATAGGAGGAACATCTATGATCACAGTGTCTTGCGGCACTATGATACTAGGGAAAGCAAATAGAGTTAAAGGAAGTTCCTTGATGACACCTATGGTTTCAACTTTGTTCCCATCAAGCTGCATTACCTCCCTTTTCATAGGTTCATAGACGAGTCCTAAAGCTTCGGCTATTTGTTTAGGCATAACCATGGTGCTAGCGCTAGAATTAATCATAGCATTGTGCAATAACTTCTTCCCTATAATGAGAGTCAAGAATAAGGGTTGGGGTTTCAACCTATCTCTAACTTTGATAGAGGATTCTTTTGTATTTTTCATAAAGACTTTAGCCGGCGATATTTGATTAACAACCTCTACACTGGCTAACTGCTTTGTTGGCGTTGTGTTGACCTCTTCTTGAAGTGCCTTCTATAATAACATTTTTTTCTCTGGGATAGCTAGAATGACCCATAGAGACACATTAGCGGACGACTTCTTCAATTTTTCTACCACATTAAAAGGTGAAAAACTCAAAGGTTTCTTCTCCTTGGTTCTTGTTATAATAATTTCCTTCCATGGTTGAGGTGCTAGCGGGGTGGTAGAAGTGCCAAGAATCTGATTGGAAGCACCTCTAAGTTGTGGGCTGACTAGATGTAGAACAACTGACTCACCGGTAAACCTCTGCTTTGAACGTGTGTTATAGTCAAATTTCACTTGTGGTATTTTGGATATGTATGTATCATTAACAAACATTGTTTCTTCTTCCTCCATCCATGAGAAGAGCGTGTGATCAAGAGCGATGTCAGATTCTTGTTCTAGAGACATTCTTTGCATTTGCGTGGTAAGAACCGTACTCTCTATTTGTGGTGAGGCATATATATAACCTCTGTGATATGTCACCATGCCTTGGCTATGTTGCTCTGCCACCTTTTATTTTAAGTTGCCACACGGAAAGTTCTGAGGCATATGCGCATCACTGCAAGGGAAGCACCACAGATTGATGTCATCAATGAGGTTGTTTTTCCCTAAGATTAATTCCCTACTCGAGCTTGGTGAAGCACTCATCAGCAAAGTAGACACCGACACCATTTGGTTGGATGTCAAAATTGGTGGATTAGTGAGAGACGTGCCCTGGTACTGATTCTATTGATATGAGGACCACCCGCCTTGATAGTTTTGATATGCAGGCTTCAGAGGCATTGATTGGTTCCGCTTAAGAGTGGTTATATCATTTTCCATGGTTTGCAACATCTCTTTAAGGTCGCTCATTTCATCTTTGGAAGAACCAGATGTAGAGGCTACATTTTGTGGGGCTGCCACATATGTGTACATTGACTAGGGAGTTGTAGGCACACTAGTTGACATGACTTCTTGTATGGGAATTGATATTTCAGGAAGTATCAGCATGATAGGCCAAGGAGGCAACTTTCCGCAATCTATCAAATGATTCTCAGCTTTGATAGTGACACCGTAAGCATCTGGTAGAGTAGCTCCTCCCAAGGACTTGATCATCATAGAAATGTCAGAATTGATGGACTTTAGATAAAATATGAACACCAACTCAAGAGTCGGGCATATAGTAACAGGGATCCTCTACCAATTTGTGTGAAATCAAGCATTAAAGTCTATCAAAGCCTCCTAGGGGGTTCATTTTATGATAGATAGTTGATAATACAGTGAAGAGCGATCTTCATCATTTGAGAACCTCTCATAGAATAGATCTCTGAGCTCGTCCCAGGTGCGAATAGTGCTAGGTGACAGTGTTCGGTACCAATCTAGTGCCTTGCATTTAAAAGATGCGGTGAGAAGCCTTAGAGCTACATTATGCACTGTGATCATGTGTACCAAACACACATCCACCACATCTTGCAAATGTTCTACAGGTGTTCTTGATCCATCTCCAATAAACTTGGGTATAGCTCTCATAGTTGAAACCGAGATAGCACCCCAGATAACGGGTGCTATTGGGGCTGCTAGGGTACTTCCAGCATCCCATGCCATGTAATTTCTATTGGCGGCTGACAACATGGTTAGAGGAATGGGTGGCAGGAGTGGAACGGTTACCAATTGATTTGCGACTTGCATTGTTCCTATTAGAGGTACCAATAAACTGGGGTTGCCTATAGTTTGGGATCTAGTTACAGGCTAATGACTCATACACCCTTCTAAAATGAAAATTCATTTAAGCTTTGTCCCACTGGCCATGCCAGAAAAAGAACAAATTGTTGACACCAAAAATTGACAAGGTAACATGTCTTATGGGAAACTCAGTTTATGGGGGACCTCTTGCGCTAAACTAAGTAACCTCCGAGTTTTAGAGAAGTTGGCTTCTTCTTAATAGGGGGTTTGGAAAGGGAAAAGGAAATAGATATAATAAAATAAATTCTAACCTAAGGCGATGCGCCAAGACTTAATGATAGGAATGATAAATCATAGATCTAAGGGCCCGATTGGTGTTTGTAGTGTTCTAGAAAATCAGAAACTGAAGATTATAGCATAGACAATCCACTCATTGACATAAAATAATATTTCATACATTCCTATTGCCAAGAAGAGTCATTAGACATGGTCTAGGTTAGCAAAATTGCATTCAACATATATAGAAGTTCTCAAATGAAATGTCCAGACAATAAAAGCACAGTTTACAGTTTGATCAAATAGCATGAAAGAATAGAAAGGCCGAACAATTGGCACAGTCTGAAAGTTTTTGCAATAAAATAAAGCAGTAATAAAGTCCTGGCGTCTTTAACCAAAACCAGTGTTTCCTCCAAATTTCAGACCCTTTTCTCACAACAAATAAAATTATATATAGCAGAAAAAACTCCCACCGCTTCGGAGAGTAGCAACAGAAAATATTTTGCAATCCCCTGGAAATGATGCAAAAATAAGAATATTCCCCAAGTCGTTGCAATAGAAACGATTTGAAACCAAGCATCTAGACATTCTAGGCATAGGTGCATCCTCTACAAATGATGGCGGTGGTCCCAGCAAGGCTAATCAGACAAGTGTCACCATTTCGTGCAAGTGATTATGACATGTAGTGGCCAATTGCAGCATTTGGTTCATCTGGTTTTTTTCCCGAATATGAGATCCACCGACTAGGCATGTGGCAACCTTTCACTATCCGTGTGAACCTTTATCTCTCATCATTGAAGACTTGTGCTAAGGCTACATGTGTTGAATGGGAGAAGCACTTAACCAATAGTGGAGGGAACGATCACTAGCCGGGCGCAAAAGAGATGTGTGGCAGCATTTCGCTGCCTGCGGTTGTTACTTTATTTCTTCGGTGAAATTTTTGTGAAGAGTATACATGTAGCAAAAGTACACCACAGATAACAATTGTGGGGCTTGCCAATTTTTTTGGGAATGAGGTCTTCATGGCACTCGAGCAGAGCCTGATGAGGCAGCAAGAAAGAATGATAAAAAATATCCCGCAACCATGACATGTGGAAGCATGGCGGGGTTTCTCAGGATGCAAAAGAAATGAAGAAACTCAGGGTTGTGAAGAGTAGATACGTGGAGTGGGAGAGCAGAATTTAGATAAAAGGCCAAGTTGATTACATGTGATGCACGAGCTGATGCATAGAGGAAAATACACGCGAAGGGAACTCATTAAATATTTATTAACACTCACTACTTCTAGTAGCCTTAATCATTAGAGCTCACACTTAGATCATCTCAATTGATCGCATTCGCATCTTCACAAACTTGTACTACATCTCTAACAATTCACCTCACTTGTATACCATCTACAACTTGAAAAACATCTCCAAGTTGGCCTCAATGAAATGTATGCACCTCAAATGTGCAATTACCAAATAGGTCAACACTAAAAAACTCTACGGTGGAAAGAGATGAAGTCAGACCACACAAAGGGTTAACTAGGACCCAAATCTAAACTAGCATGCTCTACCATGCTTCCAAAATTAGTGAAGCACATCTGCATACAATACCAACATGTTACGTCAACCAAACTAAAAAAAGCACTAACAAGAAACCACATTAACACCTCTCCAGGTATGAAGACAACTCATGGACCACTTAACAACACTACATAGCACTTTGGAATATTCCTTAAATAACATAACAACCAAAAACACTGAAAAAACCACATATAATTGAAGAAAATTATCATCCTGTGCAACCACTCAAACTACCACAAGAAACAACTCATGATTTCGACTTTGCAAAATAGCTGAACACCAATCCATCTAAGAGAAATTAGATACAAAAAATATGAGCACATTCCCAAATCCACAAGATAAGAAACCTCAACACAGAGAAATATGAAGAAATTCCATTTCTCCCAGACAACCTTGTCCATAGTCCACACACACCGAACACATCTTCCACTACCGCCTGATCCAAAACATGAAACTCGGGATACAACACATCTAATCAACATATCCAAAATGCACAAGAATAACTTTAATATTGAAGAAATGTGAAGCACAATGTAGAACAACTCTCTATCACACTATATACTCTTTATTCAATTTTTTTCTCAAAAGCACTTGGAAACCAAGCACTCCAAACACTTTCTCAACACAACCACAAAATCTACAACACCTTCTTAGCATCTCAACCATACTAGAGGTTGAAATCCACAAGCACTTAATCATCACAACCACACTAATAACAATACTAATGACAACATAGTGCAACAATCTCCAACAATCTCTCATCTACTCTAGAGGTTGACATCAATGACAACACATCCCCAACAATGATGTTTATTCAAGGTAACCTAAAAGGGGAATACATCATGCATATGATGAATAATAGATTTGATATTAGCAATGTTGCTTGCATTAATGATAGTATTAAAAGAAAGGGATCTTAAAAAAATAAGGCCATCCTAGATTGTGTGATAACTATCACATATTGCATGTTTCATTTCCTTTCTTGCTATTTTTTTGAGGAGGGGCTTGATAAATATGATTTAATTCTAAGGGAAGGTGTTATGGGAAATCATAACTTTAATACTCTCTGGATTATTCTCTGTTTTATTATTTGGCAGTTGTTATATTGGCATTTTGTGGTTAAATGTTTCATGTTAACTCTCTCGTTGAACAATTTTAGAGCTCTCTATATCAACTTGAAGGTGTTGGGTCTATGTTTGGAAAGGCTTTTTGGGAGGAAGAAGGGTTATAGTAGCTTGAATTTCCTGAATATGGATGGTCCAAGGAAGAGAATGAAGCTAGTGAATTGTGGTACTTTGAAACAAAATGTGGAGCTCTGGGATATTTTTGTTCAAGTAGGGTCCTCTTCCTTCTTCAAGGCTATGTGGGGTTACAATGTAACCCTAACATCTAAATTCATCAATTTTTAGTGGGGTGCTAAAGTGACCATTGGCACCATAAATTTTGTGGTTACCACTCAGTTGATTGTGGAGGCTACAAGGTTGGCGAATGAGGGGATGAAGATTCTCAAGGAAAGCAATGGAAAATATCAAAGATTTATGGATAGTTTTTTAAAAAGGGGAAAAGCTCAAAAGATTCCAGAATGGGTATGCAAGACTCGACCTCCCTCTACCTTATGCTATGGTAAGTCTTCATGTCATGTGTTATTTTATGTTGGAGGGTTGTTATATGATTGTCCATGCCTATCATTTCCCAATTCTTAATAATATTAGGCATAATGAGAAAGTTAATATTCCCTTTTACCTTTTCTCATCCCTGTAACAAAGCATAGAAAAAGGAGCTTCCCCTCCCTTGCATGAACGCCTCATAATGGATTTATATAAATATGTTCTTTTGAACAATTTTTATGGTAACCCTCTTGTTTTGGGACATGAAATCCCTCCTATGAATGTTGCATTGGAAAATGCTAACCCTAATAAGAATGCTAAGGACCATAATTCTAGAAGTAAAAAAATTTCCTCTAAAAATAAGATCCCTAATTCTAAGTATGGTAAGGAAAAATGGAACTATATTTTCTAAAGACAACCCCTAAAAAAAGGAAACACTCTCCCTTATTGCTAAAACCTAATAAAAATAAAAAGTTGGTGCAGAAAAACCCTAAAAATTAAAATATCATTAATATCACTAAGGATATGATGGAGAAAAAAAGGATGTGAATGAGGGGGTTTATGTGCCTCTAAGAAGGGAGGGAATAAATTGGCCTGACTAGCTAAAGCTACTTCTGAGGAGAAGAGGAATAATGGTAAGGGGAAGACTATTTCCCTTGACATGGAGGATGTAGCGCTCTCACTGAATGAGGAGTTTTATTTGATGAATGATGTTGATAGTGAAGGGAATGATAGTGAAGATTATACTAAAAAAGAGGGGGATGAGGAAGATATGGAGTTTGAGGAAAATATGATGGAAGAGGAGGACATTGAGGGTGATGAGGATAATGAAGTTGTTGATGTGGTGTGACAAGAATACATTGAGAAAGGTTCTCTTTGTTACCCTAATGGATGATATAAAAAAAGATACTAATGATAAATTAAAAAACCAAATCAATACTTTGCAAGTTAATATGGAAGAGATAGAAAGTGCTATATGCACTTTGACGAAGGTTAAAGATGGCATCATGAAATGTGTTGTTATGGGTACTCTTTATGGGAATACTAAGATCAAGAAACAACTCAAGAGGTAAGGAAAGGTGATGGACAATAAAGATGCTACAAAAAGAATTGATGCTAAGGATACTAACTAGAATTAGTTTATCTTTGAGTCGGGGATAATTGGGACCTAATTGCTACTTCTAAAATTGATGCTTTCTATTTCTATGGTTTTATAGAATTTTGTTAGTTTGGCTACTATTTTTAATGGTTTTATTAGGACTTGTAATTATGTTTTAAAGACTATTTGGATTAGCCTTTATGGCCTATGACCTCCTGATAGTATAGTTTTGATCAATGTTTTTGGTGATGATAAGTGGCATGCATTCCTTGATGGTAATCTTGCTTCTAGTCTATGTTCCTATATTTGATCCTTTATGGTTAGCTAGTGTTGGTTCTGTTTAGGTTTTTTGTTGTTTGGCCAATGACTATTTTTGCCAGTCTATTTCTCTGGATTATTTTGCTTTGTTGTTAGCTCCTGTATAGGATTAGGGCCCTTCCTTGCTTATCTAATCATAAACAATGTTGATGGTTTCTATTATTTAACCAAAATAGTGATATTACTATTTAAATTTTAAATTTACATTAAGCATATTGTTATTTTTAAACCCAAATAATATTATTATTAACCATAATACTACTATTAATATTCACAATAGTGTTAATATTATTGTTTGAATTATCCAAATCTATAATTTTTTTATTTTATAATGAATGGATAATTTATTGATTGACTATACTATACTATATTTTATCTTTCAAATAACAATAACAGACAAAATATCTCTTTAATAACTGAATTTTAGGGATATGAATACTATCATTAAGTTACAACTGAATGTAAATACTATTAATATGAATTGATAACCAATAATCTGATCATTTTTATAGTACTCGAACTTATTCACTAATTTACAAAACTAATAGGAATTTATACATTATGGTAGTCCTTATTTAATTTTACCTAGAAAGACTTCAAATTTCATTTTGTAGGCTGGTTTACTAATTTTACTCTACGATTTTCTACAATAAATCTATGAAAGGGATGATTATAATAATCCCCTATAATTAAGAAAATTGGTAATAAATGATTTTAATGTAAATCGTGAGTCTATGACAAAGGCTCCTACTTTGTTCAAGGTATACCTTAACTAGCATATATATCTTTAATAAATTTATAGATATATATTAATCCTAACCTTAACCTTCTTTAAATATCTTATTAAGGTATATATTTTTATTACATTATTTGACATAAGATTAATATAAATGAAATTAATTTAAATAAAAATAAAAATTGGTAAAATAATATGAATAATATAAAAATATAAAGAATAGAAATATTAATTTATGTAATATTAATATCATATAAATAATATAAGTATACATAACATAGGTATAGTATTTAGTAAATACTATATAATATTATATAATATAATCTAATATACTATATATAAAATTTCGTGATCATATGGATTGTTGTGAGTATTCATGAAATAGTAAAATTTATATTATATTTATATTTATATTATGTTTAAATAATATTATTTTCTTATATGATTACTTAATTATTTAATTATTAAAATAGATATTATATTATAATTATTATTTAGAATAATTATTATATAAATTTAATTATGTTTCAAATTATCTAAATTTAGTTATTTAATTTAATGTTCCGATAGTAAAATTTACATTATATTATACTTGTTTCTTATTATATAACCAACATTTACAAGGTGTTGTACCCTTTACACGGAGAGCCCAAAGAGCCAAAAAGGAACTACTTCAAAACATTATCAAAAAGTCTATAGCCAAAAACAACGGACATAGGACATAGACACAACACATTAACAGTAGAATACCAGCACCATCCAAACCTGAACACTAACTGTCTAGATTTTCCCATTTCTAGACTAGAAGATTCAACACATCATCCCAAATCTAGTTGGGCCCTTCTCCCTCATAATTTGTATATGCTTCCTCCTTGATGACATCAAACAGAGTGACAACAGATGTGTGGATCATCTTAACCATGAACTGGGCCAAACCAAAGAATTTTCACTCCAGTTTAGCAACCCGGTCCTACAGCGCACCAGGGTCCACGTTCTTTCCCTTCCCACTCAAGATATCATCTTCCTTTCCAGCTCTTGAGTTAGAGGAGTGAGTGGAATCCTCCTTAAGCCCCCTGTTCATGTCTAGAAAATTGCTAGTGTCTTCCACAAACCCTTCGTTCATCTCTTCAACAGTGTCTTTTTTGCCTTCATTCTTGCCACCAGTCTGTTCTAAGTCATTGGAAATCTCATCAACCAAGGTTCCTTTTTTTTTTTTCTAGTCTATGGGACCTCCTCACACTAGTTTGTTCCATCCCCACTTCAACACTCATAGCCACCATGGTATGACCCTTGGAGTCTTTTTCCTCAGTGCTCCTACCTTCGCTGTCAGAGGGCAGTAATATCGCTGGGCTCTGAGAAAAAAATTTCCCCTTCTTAGTGATGGGTGTGCTATCCTTCTTGACGAGTCTATTTTTTAGCTCACATAACTCGACCGTCGCATTTGACTAGGCTATACCAGCCATGCTTTTCTTCTTTTTAGAAGGGGGTTTGGGCTTAATTTCATAAATGGGCTCAATTTCAGGAGTAGGGGTTTTCCTCTTAGAACCCTCAGAGGTAGCAAGGGAAGGATTCACAGGGGCCGCATTAGGGGGTTCCAATTCCTCAACACGCACAATAGAGATGGGTTTGGGCAGGCACAGGGCAAGATGAGATTGGTAGAGCCTAAGGATTATATTATACTTGTTGGTATCATTACATAAATAATATATACATTTAATTATTTAATAAAAAAACATTTTTTTAAATTTATTTATAGATAGTGTAGATATGATAAGCTAGAAAATTTCAACCAAGCCTTTGTAACTTATATTATAATCTATATATTAACTACAAGTAACCAATTTTTTTTTTTGATATAATTAATTAATTATTTAATTAAAAGTTAAATTATTAAAATTTATATTATATTATAATTATTATTTAACATAATTATTTTATAAATTTAATTATTTAATTTAAAATTCCAATAGTAAAATTTACATTATATTGTAGTTGTTATTATCATTACATAAATAATATATAAATTTAATTATTTAATGAACAAAATCATTTTTTAAAACTTATTTATAGATAGTGTAGATATGATAAGCTAGAAAATTTCAACAAAGCCTTTCTAACTTATATTATAATCTATATGTTAACTACAAGTAACCGATTTTTTTTTAATATAAATAATTAATTATTTAATTAAAAGTTCAATTATTAAAATTTATATTATATTATAATTATAATATAAATCTAGTTATGTTTCAAATTATATTCATTAAAAGCTAAATTATTAAATTTATATTATATTATTGTTGATGATGATTTTACTCGCAGCAAACAAGGCGAAAAAATTCTTCACAGACAAGACCAAAAAGAGCCTATCCTTCTTGAAAGATATGGAACAAAGACAACCTAAAGGGGAATTCTGCTTTAACAAGAAAAGATTGGCTTTAGTTCAATCCCAAGTCTTTGATAACCAGGTCATGATTGCACTAAGGTCGCTCTCGGGTACTAATGTGATATTGTTGTTAATCTCAAAGGACTAAGGTTTTTTCTAGTTTTGTTAAGAATCATAAGCATCATACACAAAATTTCCCCTTCATTCATAAAATAACATCATGAAATCAAAAGATTTGCAATAATATTTCATGAACATCACAAATTCTTTTCTATCACTTAAGTAAATTTAGAGTTAAGCATCCATCAATTTTATGGAAAACAAAATATTTTCAAGAAAATTTCATCCATTCATTCAAATTTTAGAACATTTTCAAGAATTTAAACATCTACTCTAAAAATAAAGCATTAAAATACTGAAAATTAAAAGTTTCCCCCGATTATTCTCCATGGATTCCCCAAAGAATCAATTAAAATAGAGGAAACCGCTTTATACTTCACCAGATTGCTTCACAACTACATATAAAATGGTCCAAGCTTTTAAAGAAAGCAGTTTCATTTATGGACACTGAGTAGGTTTTGTATGCACCCTTAAACGATGTAACATACAGTCTTGTTCAGCTAAACTAATAAAACCAGCTACAAAAGATATTGAGATAGGTAGCTATCTAATAAGCTTTGATATTAGTCAATGTCTACGTGCATACAAATTTTTACACCAGAATGGTTCAAAAAATAGGAAAAAAGAACAAAACTTAAAATTTTATGCTCCTTCGACATCCACAAATTTTGAACTTAAAATAAAATTAAAGAAAGAAACAACCTTTTATAGGAACAAGGCCCCAAAAGTTCAACTTAAAGTCTATCTAGAGAATCAGAAATAACAAACTAAAATGTGGCACGTGGCATCCACCAACTGTCATCAAGAATATTCTAGACTTATTCAAGGCTTTGACTTCATCAACAACAATACTTTTACTTCATACTCCAACACAAACACTTTACATATGTCAAGGCTATTAGCTTCTTTCCAAAATACTAGAATAAGGAACATCTACCAAGACCGGGATCAACCTGCAAACTCAAAATTGCAAACAACATAAAACCTCCATCACATTTTTGGTGTCTGGTATCTGGTTCTTCATTTTCTCACTTATGAATTGGGCTCTGGGATTCTTTCTCTACTTTTCTTCAACTGGTACTCTCGAAAAATGTTTAATACTTGATGCATATGTTCTTTCGAAATCCCTTGTATTTCCCTCCAAGTGAGTTTGAGCCTAGTATATTCTTCAAATATCTGGCATATAATACTATTCTTTTTCACTTTGTCTGCTTCATATTTAGCTATAGTGTTCTTGCAATGTATAATTTCATCAATGACCTCTTGCATTAATAGCTAAATATGACCTCTATTTATTCTTTCTATCCATTCCTTGAAGGCTTTAGTTTCTTTTCCTTCATGTCCTAATGTCTGGGGATCACAACCTTGACGTGCTAACATTTCAATAAATTCTTGATTTTCATCAATCAATTTTCTCCATTCTACGATGACCTTTTTGAATCCTCTGATGCATTGTATTAACATGTCACCTTCCCATTTCATTTGTTTCTTCCATTTTTCTGGAAATGGAAGTTCTTGTTCTGATATTACATCACCTTGTATTAACTCTTGGATATTTAACTACACAAGAATTTCAATGTTTCTCCTTTCTTCAATAACTTGCTCCTAGCAAAATTTGCATTCATTTTCAAATCTTTTTGATTTCTTTGAACGTCAATATGATTCCCTTTGCTTCCCTATTGCATCTATAATAATTCTTCCCCTTGATTTACCCAGTACTCAATCCATTCTTCAAACATATTCATTTTGTGGTGAATTGTTGCAATTGCATCCACTTGTTCCTGTGACATCAATACTGGATGTTGGGGTAGTTCAGCTTGTGCTTGACTGGATAAAGTTAATGAATTTATAAAATTCTCCAAGGTAGCAACCTGTTATTTCAATTCTCTTTTATTATGTTATATTTCTGCACTCTGGCAACAATAACATTCAAAATCACTTTTATTTCCTCTAACTCTTGCTTCCAAGATGAGTGTTCAAGGTTAATACTTGTTATCTTGTACTCCTTAGGTGTTATTTCATGTTTGTCTTTATTAGTCATTGGATTAGCTATCTAGATGGTCTTGTTACCATCTACATTTCTTTGTATGACATGTTTTGTTTTTTCTTTGCACCTATGTTTAGGAGTGTCTACTTCTTGTATAAAACTAATAAGATTCAGAGGCAATACTTCTACTTCCATTAGGGAAACCAATTCCCTGATCAACCAATCAAGTGTATCATCATCTTGCTCTACCTCTGTAAAATTTCTTTGTTCCTTCTTTCCACTTGATTCAGGAACTTCTTTTTGACCTGTCACATCTTCTGAAATGGGAATTTCTTCAATGATTTCTAGCATAGATTCAGGATTAGTAGGGTTTGGTACTATCTTCTATGTTTGAAGACTTATATTTTCCTGTCTATCCAAATTTTCAACTTCATCTCTGTGAACATTACTTTCTTATTCTCTGTTACATCAGGGTTTTCCTCATTTTCAAGTTTGTCACCTGAAATCTATGTAGCTTCCTCTTCTTCAATTTCAATTTTAACTTCAACATGGCCTTTCTCTAGTTCTTCAAAGACCTGTGACTATTTATTAACATTTGGAACATTCCCAAGCGAAGGCTGGGAATCAAAAGTATCTTCAACAATTCTTTCATCAATAGGATCATGCATTGCAATATCCCCTGTTTCCATCTCAAGTACATTAGGGTTTCCCGCCTTTGAGGTGAGTGTTCCTTGCATAAACTCTTCTTCTTCAACATTTATAGGGTTAGAACTTGTATCTTGAATCTCTTTTGTCACTGGATGTACCATGGGTTTGTCTTTAGACTTCTTTTATTTCACTTTCTCCCACAGAGCATCCCATTTGTCCATTTGTTCTTTAATTCTAGCTTCATCTTCTTCAAAAATTTCCTCCAAAACCACAAGAGTTCCTCCCAATGCTTGTTTCATACTAGCCAAGTTAACAAAAGGGGGAGAAGCAAACAATGTTGCAGCCCTTTGAGATGCAGACCCGGTTTGTGTACCAACATTTTTTATTACTCCATCAATAATCACTTTAGTTCTTGGTTTAATTGTTGAGGAAGATGCACCTTTAGGTGTTACTTTTTATTTTTATTTACCTATTTTCGCATCTTTCTATTTATCATATGGTTTCATGGGAATTTCTTTTCTTGAAATTTCAGGGGTTCTTTCTTTAATTCTTATACCTAGAGTCGCCTTACTAGTTTCCCTTCTCTTCTTAGTAGGATCTCCACTCTCAAATGTTGTTTCATCTCTTTGCTTGCTCCTTTTATCTTCTGATAATGTGGGCATGATTCCTCTTTCTCTCAAAACTTTACAAAAATCATCAATCTAGTGTTGAGTATACACTAAGACTGGTTTGGTGAACTCATCAATTGATGTCATATCTTCATCGTCAAAGTCTAGGTCTAGGATGGGTTCATCATATACCCAGTATTCATTATAGAATTTGTGCAACACTTGGCCATAATCCTCTTCCAACTGATCTAGAATGTCATGAAGCTTGAGAATCTGGGCAGATTCTAGAGACAATCTTTCATATTTTCTTCTTCTTACTGCGTGCTCGTCTTCACAATTAAGCCAATAATCTTCTAAATGTGGCACATGAGCACGATAACCATCTATATTCTTGGCAATATTTCCTTCAATATCATAATATATTCTCTAGAGTGGGAACTCTTCAAAATGGTATGTTCTTAATTTTTCTTCACACAAGTCAGTCACTTTGATTGCATTACACTTATAATTTCCTATTACAATGGGAAATTTAAAAGAGTCCTTGCGAGCATGGCTATAAAGAGCCTGAGACAGTTTCAACTGTCTCACCAATTCTAATAAAACAATTTTATTTGTTGGGTACCTGGGTAGCATGAATGGATGTCGATCAAATCCCTCCAATCTAATGTAGGAGTAAGTAGGGAACTGTATGTACCAGCTTCCCATTGGTCTAATGACACTTTGTGCTTCCAAGGATAATCTTTTGGATTTATCACCTTCCATTATTCTAACTAGCTTCATGGAGAACAGATCATTGACTTTCCTGTAATCATCTTTATATCCATGGATGGTGATCTGGGGTAGATGTGCATATATCAAACTGTTTCCCACCTTTGTGCCCAAAGTACCAATCTGTTTCAACCCTTGTTTGTTGGCCCTCATGGCATAGGAGTAAATAACATATGATGACATATAAAGAACCTAGTTTTTGGAAATGTTGTTATCTATTTATATAATCTATCACTTATAAGTTTTCCCCAATGCAATTGCACGGGACCTTCCATCAATATGGATATTACTACAAACATCCAGGGTTCAAATTTTCTCACATCTCTTAAACCAGCTACCTTGCTCAACAGAGTTATAATATCTTGCATTTCTTGTTTGAACATAGACCTCTAAATTACCTTGGTCTATGGTATAATTGACTATTTCCACCATTGGGTACTCATAATTTCTCGATTGCACTCTTTAGCATTCCGATATGTCTTGCCCTTGGCTTTCATATCAACATTGTATATTTGTGTGTAAATGGGGAGACCAAATGTGTATATGATTCCTTTCTATGAGAGGTTTGCATAAATTACCCCTTCTTTATCAATGACCCTTTTGGTCAGGTTGTAGTAATTCATATATTGTATAACTAATTCAGGGGCCTCCATTGCTAGCGGAAACCCTCCTGCCAAAAGTAACCCATATTCTGCAGCATTCTTGGTACATTGAGAAGCATTTTCTTGTAATACCTATGAATGAATTTCAATATCAGAAGACCATCCCATATGAGTGTTTGTAACCACTACATTGATTGGTACAACTTGTGAATTGTAGTATTTGAATTCATCTTTTGGCCTTGCATCAGGAGTACTCATTTTCTTTGGTGTGTTTTGTATTTTCCAGAATGTGTGTCTTGTGTGCGAGTTAGGGTTAAATTTAACCAAAACTTACAATTTATATAATTTTCAATTCATTTTTGATTAAATCAAAAAGTCAGAGAATAATCAACATTTCAATTTCCAAATGGAAATACCATTATCAAGATCTTTCAGCTTGAAAATCACTTAATAGAATATCATTTATCTAAAAACATACCTAGTTCTAGTTGATAATGATGATCTTTCAGAATGCAACTTCAAAACCCTTGGTAGCTATATTTTGGTTTCTTGAATTTTACCTCTCCTTGTATGCCAGTGTCATTTCGGTCTTTCAATGTCCTTCGCAAATTCACAGTATGATGTGAAGTGGAGTGTTACAAAAGAAATTGCATGCTTGAGTTGGTTGCCAAGTACATAGGTAGTTCACCACCTTAATTAATTACCTATTATTTTGCATTAATTCCTCGAATAAAGGTGCAATCATTACAGATTAGGGTCCAAATCACGAAGACCTAGATTTTTGTGCGTGCTCCCTACTAGAGGGGAAAGACAGCGTGATGATTATACATGGAAATCAGATGTCACGCTAATTCTCTATAAGGTATAGGTCATTAAAGATGTGTGATCAATTGGTGATCACCGATATTGAGGCTTTCTAGTATTGTCTTTAAAAAGAAACATCAGGATCTGGGAAGTAACCTCTAAGCTTTAGAAAGAGAAAACTGGAACAAGAGAAAAGACTAGAAATCGGGTCCAAGAGAGAGATTAACAAATTTAAAAACAAACTCTCCAGTTTCCAACTTCCAAGTAAGAAAAGAAAGGAAATAATAAAATACCAGACTCTGGTAAAAAGGAAACTACTGAGATTGATGGCTTCGGTCAATGAAATACTAGACGGAGCTAGGACCAAATGAAGATACAAATTCCCTTGGTGCAAACATAGGACTCTGGGATTCTGGTTTCTAGTAATATGTTGAAATTTATGAAAATACCAAAACACTGAATCTGGGAAATAAAAGGATAAAGCAAAAAGACCAAGCAAAATTGAAAGAAAGATCAACAACCAACCAAGCAGCAGAACGGCGCCAAAGCAAACAAAAGCAAAAAGGAACAGAGGAAAGGAAAAAAAAAAGGGGTCCACATTTTACCAGGGGGAAAAATGGGGCATGTTATGAGATCACACAACAATTATAATTATTAATTAACATATATATTTTTATTTAATCTTATCATTCTCCCCTCCTCTCTCTCCCCCCCTCAACCTCTCTCACCCTCTCAACCCCCCCTCTCTCTCTCCCCTTCCCTTTGAATCCAGATTTTTCCCAAAACTTCCTAACACTATTGTGACATGAATTGTCAATTTACAATTCAAATTAGAAACACGACTTCCAATTTATTAAAGAAAACAACTTTTTAAAAACTAAAAAAAATAATAATTAATTTTGAGGGCCCAGATAAAATAATTTGACCTCAAAAAAATGTGTCAAAAGGTCCACCTACCAAGTTGAGCTTAATCGAAAATCCAAACAACTCATAATGCATCTCCCTATAAAACTAAGTCTAAATGGATTCAAGTCAAAAGTTATGACCTTCGAAAGTCCTATCCCTCCCCTCTCTCTCCCTCCTCTCTCTCTCTCTCTTAGTCCAAATTTCTCTCTCTCCCTCCTTCCCTTTGAGTCCAAATTTTTCCCAAAAACTTCCTAGCACTATGGTAACACAAATTGTCAACTTATAGTTCAAATTGGAAACATGAGTTCTAAGTTATTAAAGAAAACTTTTTAAAAACTAAAAAAATAATACAAAGTTAACTTTGAGGGCCTAGATGAAAGAATTTTGACCCAAAAAATATGTTGAAATGGCCACCTACCAAGGTTAGCTCAATCGGTAATCCAAACAACTCTTCATAATGCATCTCCTTGTAAAAATAAATCCCAAATGAACATCTAAGTCAAAAGTTGTGACCTCTGAAAGTCCATGCATCATTGTCCCTCCCTCTCTCTCTCTCTCCCTCCTCTCTCTCCCAACCTCTCTCACCCTTTCTCTCCACCCTTGTCCCCCCCTCTCTCTCTCTCCCCACAAAGAGAAATGGCCACCTACCGAGCTCATTTCATTTGCCAATCCAAACAATTCCTCATAACACATCTCTCTTTAAAAATTAAGCCCAAACAAACATCTGAATCAAAAGTCATGACCTTCAAAAGCCCTTGCATTGTTCTCCCTCCCTCCTTCCCTCTCTCTCAACCTCTCTAACCCTATCCCTCTCCCCCCTCTCTCTCACTCTCTCTCTCTCTCCATC
>VDFB02280466.1:0-70311 GCA_007258455.2 Sequoia sempervirens | reverse complement strand
AGAGGTCCCATAGGAAGAGGAACAACCATTGGTGGATAGAGTGATGGTAGTTTATGATGAGTATCACACCCTTTCAAATTCCATTAGAAATAAAATAACTTTGAACTAGTATATGAATCAGCATAAGGATAGGAGAACACAACAAGAGAAAAGACCTTGAGTTTTGCATAGGGAATACTAGCATTCCTTGGATAAACTCACTCTTCCTAACTTCAGTGGTAGCGGGAAAAGCACAACACATGCTTGGATTCACAAGATGGACACATTTTTGAATCTTAAACCTATACAAAAACAAAAGAAATTAAGTTTACAACTCTTCACCTTGAGGGTCCAACTTATGATTGGTGGCACCATGGTTTGGTGACACAAAACCATGCTTTAATTCAGTCCTATGAAGAATTTAGCAACAAATTGATTGCTAGATTTGATAGGAAAGATGTGGAAGTTTATTTTAGGGAGTTGGCTATGATTAGACAACATGGGGATGTTAATAGTTAAATCAATGAAATTCAAAAGGTGGTTGTGAAATGTAGAAAAATAGGGCTTCTGTATTGAAATAGGGTGATTGAATATGTGATGCACCTATCTTCCTTATTCCATTTGGAAATGAGATCTTCCAATGGTATGATTGAATTTCAACCCTAGGTGAGTCAACCCAATTGGATATATTGCAAATTTCCTTATGACAAGACGAGGTAAAATCTACCTAACAACACTTTGGGGAGAAAAACTAAAAATATTAAATGAACTCAATTATGCAATGTGAAACTTGAATCAACATTTTAAAGCATGAAACAATTAGAAACAAAAGACTTTTGACAGATCTGAGAGGGATAAGACATAGTGCACCTATCACAAAAAAAATTTGCTGAGTGTCCTCTAGTGACAGATTCACCCTAGGGTGAATGGGTCCTACTATAGGGATCTAAAATCTGATTTCATAGTCCTCTGCTCCTAGATCTGCACTCCTGATTCCTCCGGATGTTACTGTCAAAATGTCAAAAATAAATTTTGCAAGTAAAATTTTGTGTCTTGAAAACCTTAATGACAACTTTGACAACTTTTTAAAATTGCACTTTTGATCAATCTTCAATCCTTCTTCAACTACAAATCTGCACACAGAGGTAAAAATTGTTTGTTTTTGGTGAATAGGGGTTTACCTTGGTCAAAACCCATTTTGGTAATTAAACCTTGAAATGAAATGAAACATGAATGAAAGAAATGATGAATGAAAAATGCTATGTTGCAACTCACCAAACCTTTGAATGGCGATCCTTAGAGGACTGAAGTCTAACACATCTCTCCAAGGTCTTGATCTTGAATGAAATGGCTTGATTGGATGTTGATCTTGATGCTTGAAAAATTGAAACCTACATCACAATGTTAGCTCAAAAACATGCATAGATGTAAATAACTTTGACATAATGCTTGAGATCTTGAATGCTGATGTAGAATACTAATAAATCTACTCTTGAACACCTTTGACAATAATCTTTTCTTTATAAATGCTTGCATAAAATTCTAGATATTGAATTGATAAAATAAATGTTACCTAATTTTCACCCACAGGCTCAATCAGGCAAGATAAATCATGTGACAGAGGTTCGAGAAGGCTAAATGGAGCTTTCGCACAAGGGAAGAAGTCATGAATCTAATGCTAGGTCACAAGGAGCTCAGTTGAAAAGCATGCCTTAATCAATTTGACATTTTTTTCCTTTAAGAAGAAAGTCGGCAAGACCTTCTAGATGTCTTCCTGACTAGCAGTGGTTTCATCAAGTCTGAATGCTTCCTATTAGAAATCCTATCGGCATGAAATCATCTGGGTCTCCCCGACCCATAGTGCATTTGGTTAAATATTCGTCTGTGTTGCCTATCAGCAGGACCCCAGGAATGTCATGGCGAGTGGAATTCACCTGCAGGTCCCTATTGGCAAGACATCGATCATCGTCTCGGCGACAAAGAGATATGCATTTCGGCAGAGGTTTTTTCCTTCGAGGTAGAGTCTCGGTGACTCGGTAAAGTCTCATTGAAGGGATGCCTTCGGGTATGTAGGTGAGCTTCTCTAGGAGGTCTTAGCGAAGGTGAAGGTCTCACGAAAAAGAGGCGGCGTCGGCAAAGCAAGCGAGCTTCGAAAGGGTCTCCCCGAAGTCAAAAGGTATCCCCGACTCTCAAGGCTCTCAGCACAGGAGAGAGAGGAATCGCCGTAATGTCTTGGCAAATGAAAAGGTCTCACTGAAGGATAAAGGGAGCCTTTGGTGTAACAAAAAGGTCGCTAAGAAGTCTCGATGACCCGAGAATGTCCTGCCGACCAGTGAAAAACTCGACGAAGAGAGGTCCTCGATGTGAGGTCTTGGCCACTAACGAAGGTCTTGCCAACTTGAAGGACGAGTGAGCTCAGTGAGAGAAGAAGGAGAGCGCCAAGAGGTCTCACCGACCCAACAATGTCTCCCCGACTATGGGGAAGATAAACTCATCACCGAAAGATAAGGAGCCCGGTGAGAGGTCTGGCCGATAGGCCAATGTCTCGCCGACAAAGAAGGGGCCTCGCCAAGAGTTGAAGCCGCCGCCATGAGGTCCTAAAGGATGAATCAAGTCTTGGTCAAGGGAACCAAATTGGAGAAGGGGATCCAACATCGACATTATGTCCTACCAACCAACACATGTGGGTCTCCCTCACATAAAAGACATCGATGTAGCTTCCAGCCATCAGAGAATGTCTTGCCGACATGGTGCGGTCTCAGCGACTGAAGCGGGTATCGGTATGACTAGTGGGCCTCACTATGAAGTCTTCTCGCTTGCGGGTGTCTTGCTGAATGAAGAGGAGCTCGGGAGATGGCTAACAAATAACTCCGCTAAAAGGACAAAGTGAGCTTCCCATGAACTCACAATCGACAAAGAAGGGTCTAGCCGACATGCACGAGCCCGGAGGACAGCAAGATCCGTATCACTGCGAGATCCCGCCGACGCAGAGTGTCTTGCCGACATGGATGTGCTCACCGGAGAGGAGGGTTGCTTGACATGGGTCTTCTGCACACTGTGAGTCTTGTCGCATTGGGAATGATGGAATCGCCAATAAAAGTGCGATTACTTCCGCGGTGATTCAATGGTGCCAGGACTTCGCCGTGACCGATGCCGAAATAATCTCTACGATGTTTTAGCCATATATTAATATGACTTCAAAAGCTCACTACATTATCTCACCAACCGCCACATGTTGTGCCGAGAAGTTTACTGGGAAAAAACTCAAGATCGGGTGAGACAATTCCGCTGTCTCGCCAAGCATGCGACTCGACCGAGGGAGCTTTCGTAGACCGTCCGGCCGAGGGACGCAGGGAAATGCAACCAAACGCACTAGGAGTGGGCTAGGGGTGAGCCGTGGGTGATCTAACCAAAGAAGGTGATTACCGTATGAAAAAGCAACGTGAGCTCGTGAGCTCTAAAGCAGCCTCCTCGGGAATCGGGATCTGGAAGGGGTGACACGAGGATCAGAATGAATGCAAGAGATGCGAAGATCCGGGCCACCCCCTCAAGGCACATTTCGCCAATCGCATGGACAGCAAGGATTCAATTGAACATAGCATTAACTACATGGAAAGATCTAAAGGTAGATCTTTCTGAGACTGATATTTTGTAAGCCCTAGAGGGGGTCGACATACTTTTGTATATAAGGCATTTTTTGCCTCTTTGAAAAGGAGTTCTCCTAGATGCTTTTTCTAAAGTCTGTGACTTCTACAGTCCTCTCTCGGATTAGCAGAATTCTATAACTCGTTTTGAACATGTTATATAAAATTTTCCTTGATTACCATTGATGGTTCATTTTTTGTCTTCTGGTTCTTGTGAAGTATTGTGCATTTTTAAGTGATTCATCAAGCTACTTAGTGAAATCTTTCTTTTCCTTATAGCTTTGTTTCATGTTAGCATTCCCTTCTTTGCAAAAGTGGTATCATGTATGTTATAAACTGTGTTTACTCAATTGCACATGAGCTTTTAATTTGTGAAAGTCTATTTCCTTCTTGAAAGTGTGTGCATGTCGAACCTGTTTGTATGCATAATCCACAGAATCTCGTTGTGCAGTTCCATATCCATCATTAGTACTCAAGTGTAATTCAAGTATCTCATTCTTCTTATCATTTCGGTGTATCACCTTAGTTAGTTTTATTTACATGTACTCCTCCCTTTCCCTTCAAAGAATCAGTAGTTTAGGTGATAACACAAAGGAAGCCGGCCTTCTCCAGAGGTTGACCTCTGCTTACAAGAAACCCACATCTTTGGAGGTCTTCCCATGTTACACTGAGGTGTTGAACATCAGGTTCAACAAGGGTGCAATTTCAGGAGATAACAGTTTTGGCATGCCCGGTGGGACAGTCGAACATATAGTTTGGAAATTATATCTCTACTACTAGTTTTTGATATGCAGTCAATAAATTTTAGGCCTTTTAGAGGTAAAATATCAGCATATCATGGCGACTCCAACTTCATAACAACTGGTTCTAGCAACCTAGGTGTCTGCAACTAATAAGGTTTGATCTTTAGGCTTGTTATTCCTCATGTCTTATCTCTGCAATGATTAGTTATCAACAATATAGTGACTTGCTACCTCCATTCCATGAGAGTCATGTGTATATGTCCTCCCATCAGCCATACTATATAGAACAACCTGCTATTTTTATGTCAAATGACCCGACATCAGCAGATTACCAGTATTTTCATCATGTTTCCCACTCTCCCACTCCTGGTCAACCTTTATATCAGCCATTATATAATCAAAATCAACCCCTGGAGGAGGTTTTCAATGCTAACCAGCATGGTTATTTACATAATCAGCCTCTAAAGCATCCTTTCCAAGCTATAATGGACCTCCTCCAATAGTTTGACCATGTGTTGTGGGCTTTGAGCTAGAGGTTTGAGCATATGTGGATTAATGATGTCAGTAGGGTATTCTCCTACATGTATGGCATGTTGGTCGATGTCAAGGAGCAAAAAAAGCTTATTTCACAACAGCATGGGTTGGGATGTCAGTTTGAAGAAGATCTTGAGCGAGGGATAGCAGCCAAAGAGGAGCAAATGAAATTCTTATCTGCTCAGGTACAAGGTAGTCGGGCTTATTCAGATTATCAAGCACAAAGGTATGAGACACGGGCAGCCCTTTCCATTCCTAGTTTTAGCTCACCTCCTCCTGTAATGTTGAATCATCCGGTGAAAGAAGAGGCTTCCGAATATAGGTTTCCTAGCTTTAAACAAGAGGAACCTTCCAAGCTCTTTAGTGAGCCTATCAATAAGTCTTCTACCCTCAGGATTCCAAGTTGGAAAGTCCCATCTCAATAATCTTGTGAGTTTCCTTCACCTATCATGCAAATAAAATCATGCTCTGGCATCCAAGAATTAAAAGAAGGGAAGAGCTTTGACCAGTATAGCCCACTCAGCTTGGAGGAGACTAAAAATATTGATTTACTGCATTTAGCCATGGAGGAATATAGACTACAGCTGCAAAAGTCTGAACAGGAGAAGCATTCTCAAAATGTTTCTGGCAATGTTTTAGCTGATGATCCTCCCACTGTTCTACAAAATGTTGAAAATGTTCTGACAAGACAACAAGGTGAAATGATGGAAAGGGTTGACCAAGAGGAGCAGTGTACAACTAGATTTGATACTTTTGAGCATGTTATGCTTGAAAAAGTTGATGTTGAGCTATATGAAGAAGTGTACACTAATATAATTGAGCAATTTTGTTCAACATTGGATGGAAAAGAGTCAGAAAAGGCTGATGGCCATGACGATCTAGAGCAACAGCTTGAACAAATGCTGAAAAAACTAGAGGAGCCTAATGAGCCTAATTTGCAAAGTCATAACTAGTTGGAGGAGCTTTCATTCCATTGTACAGAGGAACTTGAGACTTTATCACCACTTGAATTGTTGTCTCCTTGCATTGAAAAAGACAAGCCTGAATTAGAATGTAACTCTTCCAGTGATGATGGGAACTATAAGTAACTTCCATTCTGGTGCATAAAAGAGCCTGAGGCTGATGCGTTGATTGAAGATGTGATGGAGGAAGCTATCTCTTTGTTCTCCATTGAAGAAATGGGTGTTCAGTTCGGAAATCATGAACATATTGAGGAGGCTACTACTCTTTCATCAATTCAGCCATAGGGGCTATACCTTTCCAGCCAACAAGGTGATAAAGTGGCAGTTCATGAGTAAGAGATCAAAGGAGGCTCAATCTTTTCCCTTACCAAAGGTTGTCCAGTCAGATACCTAGCTCAGATGGAATCCAATACAACACCAAGGACAAATCTTGCACCCAATCATGAGGGTACTGCTCAAGAGGAGTGCACTCATGTCACCTTTCCAACTCAGAATGAGAATGTTTACATTCCATATGAAAAGGTTAGTGAGCTTAAATATGTTCTGCCAGAGATCTTGCAGCCATCTGTTGAATTGTCATGCAAGCTTCATTTCTCTTTAGTTGTTCTCCAGCGTGGCAAACATTGTAAATTTTTTAGAAAGGGCAGTTATTTTACCCAACCTGTCAATGGGTTCGTTTGATCAATTTCTCACTGGTTAGTATAGGGTAGGTTTAGTTGTTATTTCTTTCCCTAAGTGTTGTTCCAACACAAATAGATAGTTTTATTTCAGTTTTTCCCTATTTTCAATAAGCTTTCGAGTGTTCTGTGAGTCTCAAGATGAGTTATAGCCATGTACAAAGCTGCTCCAAGTTTGTTCCTTAGTTTTCCTAATGGCTCCATGCCCAATGGATAGGCCTAGGCTACTGGTTTTCCATGTTTAGCAGGAAAACATCCAGCAAAGGTCGCCAGAAATGTTACCTAATTTTCACCCACATGCTCAATCAGGCAAGATAAATCATGTGACAGAGGTTTGAGAAGGCTAAATGGAGCTTTCGCACAAGGGAAAAAGTCATGAATCTAATGCTAGGTCACAGGGAGCTCAGTTGAAAAGCATGCCTTAATCAATTTGACATTTTTTTCCTTTAAGAAGAAAGTCGGCAAGACCTTCCAGATGTCTTTCCGACTAGCAATGGTTTCATCAAGTCTGAATGCTTCCTATTAGGGATCCTATCAACATGAAATCATCTGGGTCTCCCCGACCCATAGTGCATTTGGTTAAATATTTGTCTGTGTTGCTTATCGACAGGACCCTAGGAATGTCACGGTGTGTGGAATTCACCTACGGGTTCCTATTGGCAAGACATCGATCATCGTCCCGCCCACAAAGAGATGCATTTTTGTGGAGGTTTTTTCCTTTGGGGTAGAGTCTTGGTGACTCAGTAAAGTCTCATCGAAGGAATGCCTTCGGTGTATGTAGGAAAGCTTCACTAGGAGGTCTTAGCAAAGGCAAAGGTCTCGCCGAAAAGAGGCAGCGTCGGCAAAGCAAGCGAGCTTCGAAAGGTCTCGCCAAAGTCAAAAGGTCTCCCCGACTCTCAAGGCTCTCGGCGCAGGAGAGAGAGGAATTGTCGTAATGTCTCGATGAACAAAAAGGTCTCGCCGAAGGATAAAGGGAGCCTTCGGTGTAACAAAAAGGTCGCTAAGAAGTCTCGGCGACCCGGGAATGTCCTGCCGACCAGTGAACAACTCGGTGAAGAGAGGTCCTCGATGTGAGGTCCTGGCGACTAACGATGGTCTTGTTGACTTCAAGGAGGAGTGAGCTCGGCAAGAGAAGGAGGAGATCACCAAGAGGTCTCACCGACCTAGCAATGTCTCCCTGACTATGGGGAAGATAAACTCATCGCTGAAAGATAAGGAGCCTGGAAAGAGGTCTAGCCGATAGGCCAATGTCTCACCAACAAAGAAGGGGCCTCACCAAGAGTTGAAGTCGTCGCCATGAGGTCCCAGTGACTAACTAAAGTCTTGCTGAAGGGGAACCAACTTGGGGAGAAGGATCCAACATTGGCAAAGATGTCTCACCGACCAATATAGGGTCTCCCTGACATAAAAGACATCGGTGTAGCTTCGAGCCGTCGAAGTAATGTCTTGCCGACATGGTGCAGTCTCAGCGACTGAAGTGGGTATCGGTATGACTAGTGGGCCTCACTATGAAGTCTTCCCGACTTGTGGGTGTCTTGCCAAATGAAGAGGAGCTCGGGGAGATGGTGAAATAACTTGGAAAAGGAGACAAAAGTGAGCTCTCCGTGAAGTCTCACCGACAAAGAAGGGGTCTAGCTGATATAGAATGAGCCCGGGGAGAAAGATGTGGTATCACTATGAGATCCTACCAACTCGGTAGTGTCTTGCCGACATGGATGTGCTCGCCGAGAGAGGAGGGGCTCGACATAAGGTCTTCCCAACACTCAGGAGTCTTGCCGACAATGATGGAATCACCAAATAAAAGTGGTATCGGTGTGATTCAATGGTGCTCGCTGTGACTTCAGACCGATGCCAATGTTTTAACGATATTAATATGACTTCTAAAGCTCACTAAGATGTCTCATCGACTGTCACATGTTGTGCCGATAGCTTCAATGGGAATAATCACATCGGTGTGACACTTCCAGTGTCTCGCCGAGAGGCGATTCTGACTAAGGGAGCTTTTGACCGTCCGAGGGATCTACGTGAAATGTTCCCAGCCAATCAAAGTGAGCTAGGGGTGAGCCGTGGTGATCTGACCAGGGAGAAGGTGATTAACAAAAGGAAAAGCAACGTGAGCTCAGGAACTTTCAAAGTAGCTCGACTGGGGGGGATTCAAAGGAGGACACGAGGATCGGAAATGAATGCGGTAGCTGCGAAAGATCTGAAGTCCACCCCTGAAGGAAATCTTTCACACCGACATGGACAACAAGGATTCAATTGAACACAACATTAACTACATGGAAAGATCTAAAGGAATATCTTTCTGAGACATATATTTTGTAAGCCCTAGAGGGGGCCGACATACTTTTGTATATAAGGCATTTTTTGCCTCTTTGAAAAGGAGTTCTCCTGGATGCTTTTTCTGAAGTCTGTGACTTCTACAGTCCTCTCTTAGATTAGCAGAATTCTGTAACTTGTTTTGAACATGTTATATAAAATTTTCCTTGATTACCATTGATGGTTCATTTTTTTCCTTCTGGTTCTTGTCAAGTATTGTGCATTTTTAAGTGATTCATCAAGCTACTTAGTGAAATATTTCTTTCCCTTATAGCTTTGTTTCATGTTAGCATGCCCTTCTTTGCAAAAGTGGTATCATGTATGTTATAAACTATGTTTACTCAATTGCACATGAGCTTTTAATTTGTGAAAGTCGGTTTTCTTCTTGAAAGTGTGTGCATGTCAAACCTGTTTGCATGCATAATCCACAGAATCTCGTTGTGCAGTTCCATATCCATCATCAGTACTCAAGTGTAATTCAAGTATCTCATTGTTCTTATCATTTCTGTGTATCACATTAGTTAGTTTTATTTACATGTACTCCTCCCTTTCCCTTCAAAGAATCAATAGTTTAGGTGATAACACAAAGGAAGCTGACCTTCTCCGGAGGTTGAACTCTGCTTACAAGAACCCACATCTTTGGAGGTCTTCCCATGTTACACTGAGGTGTTGAACATCAGGTTCAACAAGGGTGCAATTTCAGGAGATAACAATAACCTCGTATTTATAAGTAATTTTCTAATTTCTCAATAATTAAACATCAAAGGAAAACAATTGCATTTTGAATTTGAATCATAAAAATGCTTCCAAAAACATTAAAAATTGATATCCTCAACTTAAGGAGGACCTTGGGAGAATGGATCCTAGGACCTAAATCCAAGACACTTAACTTCCAAGGCAATCTAATTAATATTTGTAATTGTTTAATATAGATTCCCCTTTCCATAAATATGATTAATTATGCTTTTAAATGCGTATTTGGGTCAATTAGAGGCTTAATTAAGTCCAATTAAATTGAGGGACCTAAACATAGAGTGAAAATGTAAAGGTGTACATTTTTCTTTACTACAAGTTATTAAGGTACTAGTCATGTCAAAAAACAGGGCTATAATGCTATTCACTAAAGGTTTGAATAATTATTTAATGGGTTTGGTGAAGGATTTTAAGCCTAATAATCTCCAAGATGCTATTCAAATGGCACTTGACCTTGAAACTACACATCCTAATCAACAATCTCAAAAGAAAAGTTTCAAGAGAAACAAACCATTTAAGAAAACCTTAAATTAGATGAAGACCACTCCACCTAGATTGGATTTTGAGTCAAGAAATGAGCTACGTAGGAAGAAACTATTTTTTTCTTGCAAGGAACTATGGGAGCCCGGTCACAAGTTCCTTGGGAAATGCAAATCTCATTATATAGAGGTCACTTCAAACATTGATGATGAGGTGATTGATACTAGCTCAGAAAGTGGTCGAGATGTTTGGCAGTTAGAACATGTTGAGGGAGGTTCAAGGGATGTCACACATGAAACAATAGCTACACTATCAGGTGTTCTGAAGTACCATCATTTTAGAGTTAGAGTTGTACAAAAAGGACAATAGGTCACTTGTTTAGTGGAGAGTAGAGCGACTCATAATTTTAGTGACAAGGTATTGGTGGTTAAGAGGGGAGGACTTTCCAAGTTTCAGTGTCATGGTAGCAGATGGGTTCAAGATGAATTGTACTAACAAGGCTTATTAGTTGAGCATCTAGATGGGTGATTACACAATGACAAACAACTTCTATGTGGTTGGGATCAGAGATACAAATGTTGTTCTAGGGGTGTAGTGGTTATAGTCATTGGGTAGATATAGTCAAGACTTCAGAAAATAGAATTGAAATTTATAGAAAATGGCAGGCCAGTGGTGTTGAGGGATTTGGAAAATGGTGTGCCAAAGATAGTGATATGAAAGAGGATGGAGACTTTATTCAGACATAGTGAGGTTGCATGGGCAGCCCAATATTTAGTATCTTCCAAGTCTTCTTCCAGTGATGACATGCATCATCATGTGGATATCCAACCCATCCTGGATAAAAATAGTGTTCTATTTGGTGATGTTCCTTTAGGTAGACCTCTAGATCATGGGTTTGAGAATGTAATTGAGTTGGAGGAGGGTGCCAAACCCATAATCACCACTCCATATTGTCATCCCAAGAGATTCAAGGAAGAGATTGAAAAATGATATGGGAGTTATTAGATACGAGACATATTAGACCAAGATCTAGTTCCTTTGCATCTTCAATGGTCTTAGTGAAGAAAAAGGATAATGCATTGAGGATGTGCATTGAATATCACAATTTAAAGAAATGGACCATCAAAAACAAGTACCCAATGCCTAGAATAGATGAAATGTTTGACGAGATTCATGGGGAAATTTATTTCTCAAAGATTGATCTTCATTTAGGGTACCACCAAATTAGAGTCCATGTGGAGGTGTACATAAGACAACATTCAGATGTCGCTATAGACACTACAAATTTATAGTTATGTCTTTCAATCTTACCAATGCACCCACAACTTTTCAATCATATATGAATCATATATTTAATTAGCAATTGTGGAAATTTATATCGATATTTTTTATGACATTTTGATATAGACTAAAATGTGGGAGGATGGCTTAACAAGAATTTACTTAATTGATCATGTATGTTGATTATCTTACTATTCAAAAATCTAATAACAAATTATTATCGCATAATAAAAATATTGTTATTACAAATTAAACCTCAAGAAGATTTTAAATTAAATAGATCAATAATATATCTCTAGTGATAATGATAATACTATCATTTACCCATTGAAAAATAATAATAATATTGTTTAATATTTAATTACTCAATTTCATGATTGTTTCACCAGCCAAGAAACAATTATATATATATATATATATAATGATAATACTATCATTTACCCATTGAACAATAATAATATTATTGTTTAATCTTTAATTACTCAATTTCATGATTGTTTCACCAGTCAAGAATATATATATATATATCCCCCTTTTAAGCATTAACGATATTACCATCCTCTTTAATGATATTATTATCAACAATTCATTTTCAATAGTGATAGCTCCATACTATTTCTTAGCCACTTACTAACCGATGATAGTATTCTTAATTTACATAGAACAAAATTCTTACATATCAATAAATTGATAATGTTAAAAATTAATAATGTTAGTGTTTAATAGCCCATTGAACTTTTAATGATAGATATGTTATTGTTGGTAAGTATTTAATTAATCTATATAAGAAAATTATTCACCCAAGTACAATTTTGATACTTAATTTCAATTAGCATTACTAGATTTCTTTCAACTATTAAATAACCTCAATTAACATTGATAATATAATTATTATTGAATCAAATATTAATATTATTTTTTACCCTCAAGTTAACAATTTTTATGTTCTGCAGCCTATCATGGTTTGAAGTTAGCTCAAACTAAATGGTTTGATAAGGTGTGGCTCGAGGGTGATTCCCTCAACATCATTAAAAACCTTAGGAAGTTGTCTCATCCTTCGTGGATGGTGGAGGCTATCATTAATGACACCTTAAATCTTTTGGACTCCTTTGATCAATGTCACATTTCACAAGTGTATAGAGAGGGAATAGGTTGGCTGATTTTTTTGCTAATTTGGGGTGAATGATTCTTTGGAATGGGGAGAACACGACCTTATTCCCTTGGAGGCTCGCTCAATAATTCATTATGATTCTCAAAGGTGCTGAGAGGAGTGGTCTTTTAATGATGATGTGTTGTCACATGCTCCTCACATGGCAGCTATTTTTGAGGTGTAATTCGCTAAGAGGAAAGGCCAGACGACATTCTAATGGTATGGTGGTGGCTCGATTGACTAGGCTTTCTTTTCTCATTATTCCTCTCTACCATCTTGTCCAATCCACATAGATTATGGGTATTAGGAGAGCCTTTGTTTTCTCAAGGTTTCCTTTTATTCTTTGCAAGTTATCTAAGTTTCTTTAGTTCCTTTGCAAGTTCTTCCTTTTGTTGGGGTGTGTGCTTGCTACAATGGGGGTAGCCAAAATAGAACTAATCCCAAATCTTGTGATACGATGAAGGCTAACAAGAAGGTGTGAGAATTGTTGGAGGCCGAGGGAGTCACCCCGTATATGGAAAAATTGCATGGGTTCGATGTAAAGACTTCGCAAGAATTTCTTTATGGCTGGAATAATCACATGCTCAAAATTGGAGGAAAGGAGTTTAATATCACCGAGGATCTTATTACCGAAATCGCAGGCTTATTAACTGAAGGGAAAAATTTCTATATAGACAAGAATGAGTTTGGTTTGGCAATGGATGCTTTCTTCAAAGATGATGAGAGAAGGAAGCTAGAAAGGAAAAAATACAGTGGCTATTTTCATTCTTCTCTCAAGGAAATTTGGAGAGATGTTGCTGAGGAGATCATGAGGTATTTTACCCTTGATGGCCGCTTTTCTATTATTTCTGGACATCATTTTTTTTTCCTTAACCACTTTAGGCATAAGAAGAAGGTGTTGTTCCCTTTCTATTTACTAGTCTCTCTAGAAAATGGGATAAGGGATCATAGACACAATCCCAAAAAACATGATGAGGTAAAAATAACCTCATCAACATAATGGCCTCAATCTACAAATATAAACCTTTCAACCCAAATTACTCTGCCAATTGATTACCTTTAGGAAAAATAATTGCTTTCCTTTTTATGAATAGGCGTACAAACTTTATTTCTTGGAGTTGATCGAATTAAACTAACTTATGTTGATTTAATGGTTTAGTCTTGAGTATTTCGCAGGTCAATTCCAATTTTAAACATCACTCCAGTCAAAACGGAAAATGAATGCGGATTTTCATACTTTTGAAAATGAGCGAGTGGGCACCAGAATCCCAGGAGCACACGTTTGGGATGAGTTTTTATAATTATGTTATCTTTCAATTTCAAAAACTTTAATGGATCATGCGAGCCTCTTTAATATTTTATATCATGGGCTTTAAAGTCTTGCTATTGGAAAGGACTCTATCGACTGGAAAATAGGATTTTTGTTAATCATTTTTCATATAAATATGTAACTGTTACACATGATGAATAACAAGAGAAGAAGATTATCGTTATGCTGTCAATTTGTCTTTTAGTAAAAACTACCATACAAATATGATTTTTCCCACCACTTCTTGAATTTCTATGTGATATGGATGCATCTATGGAATGAAGTAGCAGGGAGATTTTTACAGTGCATGTGAACTGAAGTAACTGTAGTTACACCCGCGAGTTAGCCACTCAAGGGTTAGAGATAGATAGATAGATAGATAGATAGATAGATAGATAGATAGATAGATAGATAGATAAGTATTATGTTTCCTCTTCTACATTTTATTTTAGTGGATCATAGTTTAATTCACATTTCCTTTTCATGAGTAGATGTTATACTGTTAATGTCAAGCCTAAAGGTTGTAATTGAGTCCATAGTTTCTGAGCTTAGCTTGTGAATGTCTAGAGCAACTTTCTTCAATTGATTTTGAATAATAGTTTTATGATTAGCAATTGGTTTGTTATATTTTGTGTTAGAAAAATGTTTCCTAATTTCTTTACATGCTTTACTTCTTCAGCAATTTATGCATTCTTTAGATTAATCGTTTCCATGCTTTCTATTTTAATAGTGATGCTTTTTAGATTCCTAGTTTTCTATTTTCTGATTTAAGTTATTTTCCTGCTTTCTAGATAGATGAGTTATTTCTTTTGAGATTAGAGACCTCTTAGCTTAGAACTTTTATTCAGTTGATTAGTGCTTAAGAGAGAAGTTGAGATATCCTCTATTGCATACAGTTGCCCAGTCAATATATTGATTTTTTTATTCACTAAAGTGTTAGGACCTAATGATAGCCTATTAAAACCTATCCTCCATGAAGGTTTAATTTTGTTAACTTTTTAGCATGTTAAAGCATTTACCCTCCTTGCTCATCCCAACATTTCCAATGTTAGGAAAAATAAGAAGAATCTTGAATATGTGATGGGGTCAAAGGATGTTTCTAAGGATGAAGACTACTCCCCTGGGTTTGATGCTTCTTTGAAAGGTGATTCAAAATCTCTTGCAATCTCTGAAGGTAAGAAAAGAAAGAAGAATAAATCCCCTGTTTCCTTTAGGGATGATGAGTATGTTACTTGGTGATGAGGAAGAGGAGCATATTCTATTACAAACTCCTGAATTGCGTCCCACTGAGCAAACTTGGGACAAAAATCATACCCTCTTCAACACCATGCGTGACTGAAGAAATGCCACCAACAATCATGACAACCCTCCACCACCCTGCACATTCACTTATCCTATTGCTATTGATGCAGATGATGATACAACAATGAAAAACATCTCACCCAATTTTCTGCCTATCTTTCGGGGTTTGTCTACTGAGAACCTTGATCAATTTCTATTTGATTTCAAAGTCTTGTGTCAAACATATGACTAAAAGAATGATAATCAAAAGTTAAATCTTTTCCCTTCCACCTTGAAAGACTCAGCCACGCACTGGTTTATAGGATTAGCTTCTTAGTTGATAAATTATTGGGATAAAATGGAGTCTTCCTTTTTAGAAAAGTGCTAGAGTTGTTGTAGGGTTAGTGATTGAAAAGAAGAACTCTTCAAGATAAGACAAAATGAGGATGAAAGTTTAGAAGACTACCTTGATAGGTTTATCTTCTTGTCCAAACGCTATGGTGGAGAATTCATAAGTCTTGATATTTTAAAGACCTTATTTCTCAAAGGCCTTGATGATGAAGCTCAAAGGATTCTAGACTTAATGGGTAAAGGATATGTATCCCAACTGAGATTGGAAGAAATAAGGGAATTATGTCAGAACTTCTCCTGTACTCATGGAGGTATTAGGAAGTTCACCCCCTTATGTGGTTCTAATGACATAAATAAACTTCGTGAGGAATTGGATAACTTCAAGACCGACATTCTCATCCAGTTAAATACTACTCTGGATGGCATACAAGATAAACCAAAAATCTGGAGACTTTGTCCATTTATTGCCCTAAGTGCCGAAACAAACATTTTCTGAGAGAATTTCCTCAATACAAAGTTGACAAGATTGGCGTTTGTCAAGTGTGTGATAAAAATCACCCCATCGATCAATGTGAGCTACTGAATGCAATAAAAAAGTCCAAGAAAAGAACAACCCCAGTCAAGGAAGAAGTGAACGTTGTAAATCAAAGGGCTAGAGGCCATTTTTCCTATGGTTAGAATTCTAATCCTAACTAGAGACCCCAACCAAATTGGAACAACAATCAATGGGTAGCACCCTAGCCACAGGCACCACCTCCAGTACTCCCTAATTTCAGAACCTATCCTTGGGGACCACCTGAATGGACAAACCAATCTTGGGGTAACCCTCAATGGCCCAACCAGTCTCAACAATAGTGGTACCCTCAAAATCCCATTCCTTAATGGAATCAACCCCAACATCAGTTCTATGCTAGTCCTAGAAGGGTGCCTCCTCAACAATAGAATTTTCTGCCACCTCCTTAGAACACTCAATAGAATAAACAAGTTAACCAACTACCACTTCTGGCACAACCAGTCCCTAATCCAAAGAAAATTTGTCTAAATACTATGGTATATTTTTTCAAACAAGACAATGTCACCAGACTCAATGCAATACACTATGGAAACCTATAGTTGAGGTCTGATAAAACACTTTCGCAGCCAACTATCAAAGAAATCATAGATGTACTTGTCCAGAAGTCTGATGAGGAAATGACAATAACACCCACACTCGTAGAACAAACCCTAGAAACTACACAACATGAAACTAACCCGCCATCTTTAGCAGGAGCTTCCGACCTACCTCAGGAGGGGGAGGGTCAGTCTCCAACTAAAATTTTGAAAAATCTCGTGACCAAAGACAAAACCAAAGCCCCTTTTCCAGAGTGACTAAAACCAATCTCTGCAAAAGATGCTTCGGAAAAAACTTCACCTATGGAAACTACACTAATATAGTAAATTAAATAATTGCATATTAAAGTTTCCTTGTTACAAGAGATTAAAGAGATCCCTAAGTTAAACCAGTTGATTAAATAGTTGTGCATCAAAATTCCAAGGAGGAAGCTCAAGTGAATCAACACTGTTCACATCAATGGATACCTAGCTGATTTGTTAGCTGGAACAGTCACTGCTCTGAAATATGATGACCTAGGAAGCCCACTCATAACAGTAACAATTAATGAGGTAGCAATACCCAACACTTTAGTGGACCTTGGAGCAGCCATTAATGTAATGACTATCGATGTTATGGAAAAATTAGGACTTACTGATCTACGTCCCATAACTATAGTCTTACAAATGGAAAATCAATCCATAGTTATTCCCAAAGGCATCATTGAAAATGTTCTTGTCAAGGTGGATGGATGGGAATATATAGTGGATTTCCAGATAATTGAATCCCTTACGCCCAAAGACAGTTATCCAATAATTTTGGGATGACCATGGTTGGCTACAGTTGCAACCAAAATTGACTGTAGGGAGGTAGGAATGGCCATTTCCCATGGATCTAATAGCAAACATTTGTTTTTGTATCCTTCTGCCAAGCCTACTGAACACAATAAAGTATGGATTGATGAACCAGAAAGTCCTACTAGACAGGAAAATTTGGCTTCACTCACCATGGTGGTCATCAAACAACACAGTGAAGAATTACAAGATGAATTAGAAAATGACGTGGAAAGTATTGCAATAGATTCCAACAGTGAAGAGATGTCAAATGTGGAAGAAATCCTAAGACACCCAATCAACACAGATCAAGCAAAATTTGATGATGCTAAGTTAATTAGATTTCCTTTCCCATTGATGAACTTAGTTCCAAAAACTTTTCATTTCTTTACAGATGTTGCTTGGCTTCATAAAATTGTACCACATAATCCAATTATCCTAGAGTCAAAACTATTATGTTGCTACTAGGAAAAACTTTGAACATCAATAGTTGGTTGACTGAGACAGAAGAACAAATACTGTTTGATACCCTGGTGAGTAGATATAAAGCATTCGCTTGGGACTATAAATATATGAGAGGAATACACCCTAGTGTGTGCACACACCATATCTATACCAAGGATGTTCGACCTGTTCACCAACCACAACGAAGACTCAATCCTACCCTTAAATACATCGTTAAAATTGAGATTGAGAAACTCTTGCAGGTAAGATTCATTTACCCAATTTCTGATAGCAAGTGGGTGTCACCCTTGGTTTTAGTACCAAAAAATAATGGGAAGTGGAGAGTATGTGTAGATTATAGGGAGCTTAACAAGGCGACACGTAGAGATTATTTTCCCTTGCCATTTGTGGACCAAGTACTAGATAACCTGGATGGGAGAAAATATTTTTCATTCTTGGATGGATTTAGTGGATACAACCAGATATAGGTAGCAGTGGAAGACCAGGATAAGATGACCTTTACCTGCCCATGGGGACATTCACATATAGGGTTCTTCCCTTTGGGCTATGTAATGCTCCTACCACGTTTCAGAGAGCCATCCTGGCTATATTTGTTGAACTGGTAAATGAGTATGTGGAAGTCTACATGGATGACTTCACTATATACAGTTCAAATTTCGATGAAGCTCTCACAAATATAGATAAGGTGTTAAAACAGTGTGAGGATCATTGGTTGTCCCTAAGTCATGATAAATGTTTGATCATGGTGGAACAAGGAATAGTGTTGGGACATCATATTTCAGCCAAAGGAATTAAGGTTGATCCCAAGAAAATTGAGGTCATACAACTCGAGGTCCCAAAAACACAAACTAACGTTAGAAGCTTCTTAGGGCATGCAGGATACTACCAAAGATTCATAGAAAACTTTAGCAAAATCGCAACGCCGATGTTTCCCCTCTTTAGAAAAATGTTGACTTCCTTTGGACACCTGAGTGTCAGGCTTCATTTGAAATTATCAAAGAGAAACTAACCTCTACCCCTATCCTTCAAGGACCTGATTAGAACCTTCCATTTCACATTTATGCCAATGCATCTAATGCCTCCATTGGAGTGGTTCTAGGGAAAGAAGATGAGAATGGAGGGAAATATGCTATATATTTTATTAGCAAAAATTTGATGCCAATAGAGAAGAATTACACCACAACAGAGAAATAATTTTTGGTTGTAGTGCACGCCATCAAAAAATTTAGGCATTATATCATAGGATATAAAGTTACAGTGCACACAGACCATGCAGCCATCAAGTATTTCATGAATAAACCGGTGGTAAGTGCAAGGATAATTAGGTGGTTACTCCTTCAGGAGTTCAATGTGATAATTGTTGACAAACCAAGGAAGTCTAATGTAGTCGCAGACTTCTTATCCCAGATAAAACATGACGGTGACTGTGCTTCGGTACAGGATGAATTCCCATATGAAAATATGTTTGCCATCTCTACTAAAACCCCTTGGTTTTCCAATATTGTGAATTACTTAGCCATCGCAGAAGTACCACCTCACTTTTCATCAAAACAGAAGAAACACCTCATAAGAGAGAGTGCCCCTTTTAAATGTATCAATGGAATCTTGTTTTGATGTGGAACAAATACGGTTTTGCAACGGTGTGTTAGGGAAGATGAGACCTACATTACCCTTAGGGTATTTCATGATGACCCTTCTGGAGGGCATTATTCTGCTAAAAGGACAACTCACAAGATTCTAGGAGTAGGATACTATTGGCCTTCAATGCATAAGGACATCAAGAAGTACGTTCACAAGTGTGATGAATTCCAAAGGGTAGGAAGACCAACCACATCCAATGAAATTCCCTTGCAACCTCAGGTAGTTCTCAGACCATTTGAAAAATGGGGATTGGATTTCATCGGCCCCATAGATCCTCCTTCACAAGGGAAAGAGTACTTTTGGTCTATACCGACTACATGACTAAGTGGGTAGAAGTCCAAGCACTACGCATTGCTAGGGAAGTGCAGGTAGCTGACTTTCTTTATAACATAATCTTTCTAAGATTCAGGGCTCCAAGAACAATTGTTATAGATCAAGGCCCTCAGTTCATGTCTAAGGTCCTAATGGCATTCATAGATCACTTCCAAGTAAGTCACAAGAAGTCCTCACCCTACCACCCACAAGAAAATAGACAATTTGAGGTCACTAATAAGGAACTAGAAAATATTTTGACAAAAATGGTTTCCTTAGGAAGGAAAGATTGGGCTAAGAAACTACCGGAAGCTATCTAGGCCTACAACATGACCTGGAAGTCAACCACTGGCTATAGCCCATATGAGTCAGTCTTTGGGAAGAATCCCCTCTTTCCCATTGAATTTGAGCTCTAAACCCTTAGGACGTCCATTGAATTGGGCATGGATCTTAAATGAGCTCAAATTGAGAGAGTCTTATAGGTTAGTGAACTAGACGAGCTTCGTTTGGATGTCATCCATCAAACTGAATTGATCCAACAACAACGTAAGGTTTGGCATGACAAACATATCAAAGAGAAATAATTCCATATTGGGGATTGGGCATTGTTGTTCAACTCCAAATACAAGGACCATCAAGGGAAACTCAAGACACATTGGCTTGGACCATATGAGATTTATGAAGTATTCACCAATGGTTCGATCCAGTTAAAACCAATTAACGGTGACACCTAAACTCTTCTAGTTAATGGACATCAATTACACATTTACCATAAACCCATTAACAAAGAGGAGTTTACAAAAATGGTAGAAACGTAGGGAGAAATCAACTGTATTGACTCTGCTATGGTAGCATCAATATAGTTGTCAAGCAAACAAAAAATAATAATTATTAATTTTATTTCTAAAAATTTCTTCAATTTCTTCATCAATCCCACCATTTGGACTTGGCTAAATTTTTGTTTACATTTTGCAGGACTTCATCTTTTGGTGAACCTAATTCTAGCGCACCCTATTGAGATGCTCTGGAATCTTCCAGAATTGTTGACACGATGCTTCGAAATTGTTGCTACGATGCTCCAGAATTGTTGCTGCAATGCTCTAGAATCGTTGCATCAGACTAGTTCCACTTTTTATCCTGATCCTGCATTCTGATGCATCATCCAATGGTGCTTTGGGAATTCAAGGCCAAAGTGTCACAATCTTCTTCCTTCTGAGTGCATTGAATTTCCAACGATGCTCCGAAATTTTGATGTTCTTCCTTCCGGTTGCATCTTTCTAGCGATGCTCCAAAATTTTGTTGTTTTTCTTCTAGCTACATCTTTTCAACGATGCTCTGGAATGATGCTTAGATGCTTTGGAATTTTTTTTGGATGCTCTAGAAATTTTGGTTGTTGCTCTAGCTGCATCTTTCAACGATGCTCCAAAAATTTTGGTTGTTGCTTCGGTCGCATCGATCCGCGATGCCCCAGAATCCTCAATTTGGTTACTCTATTATGATGACATCTTTCTATAATAATTTTGGAACTCTCTTATTCTCTTCTTTGGTTGCATTACTTAATAATGCCCCAGATTTTTGTGTACATTTTGACTTTCTAGTTTTTAAAAAAAAATTCCTAAGTTTCACACATCCCCATTCTTTAATGCCACTTCAAGATCCACCCCTTTATGATTATTCTACCACATCACATCAAATCTTTCCATAATAAATAAGATTATTATGACAACTTTTTGTCATAAAAACAATTTCCACCATCACTTCAACCATCCCATCCATGCCATTATTATATGCCGCCACCTTCGCCAACCACACGACTATCCAATTACATCAGCACATGTAAGTGATGTTTGATTCAACGATAGACCTAAGGTATGTGCAAATTTAGTTATTAAAAAGGTTTAGTATTTATTTTGAATAAAGGTTAATTAATTGGCATGATCTATTCCCCTGGTAATTTTGAAACTTGTGTTGCTTACACAATTGGTGAGAGTATGACAGTAGTTGTAATTCCCTATGGAAGGCCATCATCATTGTGTAGTAAGGTGACGAGAAAGTTGGTAATTATTTATTTTCTTGTCGGGTATATTGACATAGAACTCTTTTTTCGTCTGTAATTTAGAGAAGTAAGCATTCCAGAGTTTTGTAAAATTCCACTGGAAAACAAAGGAAATGGGAGGCGCTAAGAAAAAGTCTAAGCCAACTTCTGTAGCACCATTGTTGGCATTGAGAAATATAGTAGCTTTATTTCAAAGGGTTGGATGGCTCGACTTTATGAAACAATTTGAAGGGCACACAAAGCAACTGGTGAAGGAATTTGTTAAGAATTTTGTGGATGGGAAGAATGTGATGCACAGAAAACCATTCCGGGTAAGTACGAAAGTCCTTTCTCATCTTTTTGGTCTTGAAAATAAAGGAATTCATTTGAATGAAAATACCCATTTCCCTTATAAAAAATTAATAGAATTGTTCCATTGAGAAGGGGAACCCTAGCCTGTAATGACCAAAAACACTTGGGGAAAAATAAGGGGTCTCATAGAATGTCTATTCCAGAACCTTGGATGTTTGATGCAGCTTGGATTATTAAATATTTCACTTGTGAGGGACAAATGACTACAGTAGTGGGACCCCCTTTCCTCCTGCTGACTCATTTACACCATAGCATTAAGGACCCTACTCTTAGGGTAAATTTACTAGCTTTTCTCTGCCATTCAGTGACCTCAATGATAGAAAAGTATAAAATTGGGATGAGGCCCCTTAAACATTATGGTTTGATACAATTAATATGTAAATACCATTTCCACCAAAAGCCAGAGAAAAAGTGGCATAGATTTCTACAAAAATTAGAGAATGAAGAGTCATGAAGGCCACTTGAGGAAGGAGAATCCTCTAAACAAAAGGAATAGACTGTAGAGGAACCCTCCTCAGATGCATTAGGTGCCCCTAAATCCGAATATGCCTCCACAACTCCCAGCCGTGATGTGCCAAAAACCTTTCTAGATGAATTACAAACCCCAGGACAGGAAGGGGAGGTGGGAATTGTACATTCTAGAGAAGAGGAACCCCCTCGAAAGAAAAAGAGGTGAAGTAAAATTGATTTTCAAACAACTCCTACTCTACGAAGGAGTAAATGGTTATCTTCAGGGACCAGTGAAATCTAACCCCACGATATAGGCAATAGTTCAAAAAGGAGAAAGGTCGGGACTCCAATAAAGGTGGTAGAAATTGATAGTCCACTTGATAATGAGGAAATTGATGAGGTAGGAAAGCAAGAGGATGGACTTCCCAGGGAAGAAGACAAAGAAACCCTATCACCTGAAGAGCAGGAAGGGGAGAAAACACAATCGCAAGACTCAGAGTAGAATGAAGATGAGCCTATGGGGGGATTCTCTTCTTTCCTTGAAAAATTGGACAATATACCTAAATTTTTGGAATGAGTACCTCAAGCAAATCCTCATGCATCTTCCTCTGTGGCTACTAATGAAGAAGAAGATAAACCTCATATTGATGGAGAAACTCCTTGCTCCTCCTTCCCTGAAGAAAATGAAGAAGGAAGTATACCTCATACTAAGAATATAGAAGAGATAGAAGAAGTGCTTCTTGAAAACACTGAAATAGAAAATGCATCCCATATTGATGAAAAATTGGAAGAAGTGCCTCACTCATCCCTTCTTGAGGACAACAAAGAGGAAAATGTGCCTCATCCTGATGAAGAAATCCCTCACACATCCTTCTCTGTTGATACAAGGGACAAAGAATTCAGGCAAAGAAATGAGGAATTAGAAAAGCTAAAGATAGAAATTGAAGGGTTAAAATCCAGGTTGTAGGATAGTCAAGCACAAATTAATCATCAAAAAGAAGAAATTGAGGTGCAAACTACCATTGTTCACAAAAGAAATCAGGAAGTTTCCAAATTTACTATGCAAATGGAGGAAAAAGAAAAGCTTATTGAGCAGTTGCAATTCCAAATCTAGTAATGGAATCAATAGGGTAATCAGAATCAGGATGCTCTGTGTGAAAAAGAAAAATGTATTCAAGATTTGAAAAATAATTTTGTGCAATTATTCAGTGCTTTTGAATAAGAATATAATTGACAGGAAATTGAGTTGAATGCCTTTGTGAGTAGAATTGTGGAGCTAGAACAGAGTTTGTAGGAGAGTGATACTCAACCGATCATGGAATCAAAGGGGACAAAAACTGAACCTATTGTTATAGACTAGTTCCAGGTATGTATTCCCCCAATGTTAATGAAATGGATAGAGCATTGTTACCTCTTGAAGGATGTGGAATTTGAAAACAATAGGTTAAAGAGGGAATTAGTCATGTTAAAAGAATCTTTCCATCAGGCATATAGGGGTAAGCAGGATTCCTATGAAATTGGTGAATTACTATTAGCCTGTAGAAGACCATCTAGGTTGTACTCCATATTTCTTAATGAGCAGCTTTTAAGATGGAAATTGTAAAGAATTCACCAAAACCAGCCACATGACCCCAATGATAAGGAATTTGTAAAATTATTTGTTGAGTCACTCCCTAAACAACAAAATTTGTTGTGTGAGTTCTTTGTTCACAATCTACTCTTAGAAAAGTATACAAATTTCTTTGTTAACTTCTTTGTGGGAGAAGTAGAGTTAAGATCATTCCTGTCCACTATGAAAAATCAACTTCACTAGCAAGATAGACCTAGAGAGTATGCTTAGGTAGAAAATACTGTAGGGTTACAAATGAGGTACCCTCATAGGAAGCCCTTTTCTTTCAAGAAACAATTTTTGGGTATCAAAACTAAATAGGAAGTACAAGTCAAATACAATAGCAATCTCAGGTTGTGTCATGATCCCTTTCAAGAACAGGGGACACAATTGATAGGACCAATATGGCATGCATGTGAAGAGAGGTATACCCCTCTTCCTATGCATCTCAAGAAGAGGGAAACAATTTCACCTCTTAATATTAGATAGTCTTATGGAAGAGCAGTAGCTTTGGTCAAGATTCTAGAAGACTTAAAGGCTAACTGGATTGGTATGAAGTACAGAACTCCCCTACTTCTTGCACCAACTCCTTTAGTGTATACAAATCTAGACCAAATTGAAGAAAACTTTACAAGGTGGAAACAAATAATCACTTTTCATCAAGGATTCGTGAGGAATCCAGATATATTGGACATAAAAGTAGATGATTAGTATGATCTCAGTACTAAGTATGAAGAAATGAATAGAAGAAATGATGGACAGGGGGCATATCAGAGAGCAAGAGGACCTGCTCGAAATTAGGAAGGGGAGGAAATGATGAGGTAAAAATAACCTCATCAACATAATGGCCTCAATCTAAAAATATAAACCTTTTAGCCCAAATTACTTTGCCAATTGATTACCTTTAGGAAAAATAATTGCTTTCCTTTTTATGAATAGGCATTCAAACTTTATTTCTTGGAGTTGATCGAATTAAACTAGCTTATTCTGATTTAATGGTTTAGTCTTGATTATTTCACAGGTCAAATCCACTTCCAACCATCACTCTAGTCAAAAGGGAAAATGAATGCGGATCTTCATACTTTTGAAAATGAGCGAGCGGGAGCCGGAATCCTAGGAGTACACGTTTTGGCCAAATTTTTATAATTCTGTTATCTTTCAGTTTCAAAAAATTTAATGGCTCATGTGAGCCTCTTTAATATTGTATATCATGGGCTTTAAATTCCTTCTTCTATTGGCAAGGACTCTATCGACTGGAAAATAGGATTTTTGTTAATCATTTTTCATATAAATATGTAACTATTACACATGATGAATAACAAGAGAAGAAGATTATCGTTATGTTGTGAAGTTGTCTTTGAGTAAAAACTACCATACAAATATGATTTTTCCCGCCACTTCTTGAATTTTTGTGTGATATGGATGCATCTATGGAATGAAGTAGCAAAGAGATTTTTCTAGTGCATGTGAACTGAAGTAGCTATAGTTACACCCACAAGCTAGCCACTCGAGGGTTAGACATAGATAGATAGATAAGTATTTTTTTTCCTCTTCTACATTTTCTTTTAGTGGATCATAGTTTAATTCACATTTCCTTTTCATGAGTAGATGCTATACTATTAATGTCAAGCCTGCAGGTTGTAACTGAGTCCGTAGTTTCTGAGCTTAGCATGTCAATGTCCGGAGCACCTTTCTTTAGTTGATTTTGAATAATGGTTTTATGATTAGAAGTTGGTTTATTATCTTTTGCGTTAGACAAATTTTTCCCAATTTCTTTACATGCTTTACTTCTTCAGCAATTTATGCATTCTTTAGATTAATCGTTTACATGCTTTCTAGTTTAATGGTGATGATTTTTAGATTCCTAGTTTTTGTTTTCTGATTTAAGTTATTTTCCCGCTTTCTAGATAGATGAGTTATTGCTTTTGAGATTAGAGACCTCTTAGCTTAGAAATTTTATTTATTTGATTAGTGCTTAAGAGAGAAGTTGAGATATCCTCTATTGCATATATCCATTGGACACTGCCCGATCGATATATTGATGTGTTTATTCACTAAAGTGTTAGGACCTAACGACAGCCAGCCAAAACCTATCCTCCATGAAGGTTTTCTTATTTTATTTTTGAGTATGTTAAAGAATTTACCCTCCCTAATCATTCCAACACTTCCAATGTTAGGAAAAATAAGAAGAATCTTGAATATGTGACAAGGTCGAAGGATGTTTCTAAGGATGAAGACTACTCCCCTAGGTTTGATGCTTCTTTGAAAGGTGATTCAGAATCTCTTGCAATCTTTGAAGGTAAGAAAAGAAAGAAGAATAAATCCCCTATTTCCTTTAGGGATGATGAGTATGTTACTGGTGATGAGGAAGAGATTGTGTAGTTTTTCCAAAAGTATGAAACTGTGAAGGAGTCGAGTGGCAAAAAGTTGAAGGCTGAAGGTAAGAAAAGAAAAATGAATCAAACCTCAGCCTCCACTAAGGATGATAATTTTGAAATGGGAGATGAGGTTGAGGTGGGTTGGTCATGCAAAAATCTAAACCTATGAAGGGGTCGAGTAGCAAAAATATGAAGGGGTCTACTGTGGAGAATTTGGGTTTGGGCAACAAAAAGATGAAGGGGTCTGTTGTGGAGAATCTAAGCAAGAAGGATCAAAATAAAAAGGGTTAGTTGGGGGTCTCCCTTGTTTCCAATGTGTAGAATAAAGAGGGGTCAAAGTGGAGAAAGTCTCCTTTGGATTTGGGAAGGGATGAGCCGCATGATAATGTTGAAAATTTGTTGGATGTTGAGAACCAACTGTTGGAGTAGAACTTGGATAAAGGTATTGAGGTCTCTGCTCAAAAAGTGAAGGACGCCATGAAGAATGCTTCTACTAGTAGTATTACCAAGAAGATTATGCTATGGAAAAGGATGGTTTTAACTTTAGGAGGGAGATTATGCCTGATTATCTTGGTTTGGTGAAAGAGAGCTCTCTTTCCTTGTTTAAGCTTTTCAAGTGGGTTTTCCATGAGATGAACTCCACCAATGTGCGGGTTAGAGCCATGAGAAATAAAAATAATGAGACCTCTTCTTCCAAGGGCTCTAATATGCAGGATAAATTCAATAAGGTGCAGCTCAAGGTCAATCTGTTATTTGACACTCTCAAAATGGTGGATAATTAAATGCTCAACATGAAGAATTCCTATGAACAAAAGTTTGTTTCCCTTGATGGTAAATTGGAGAAGGTTTTGGAGGTTACTAAACATGCTATGTGCAATGAGGCTGAGGGATTGTGTCTACTAAATAAGAAGGAAAGGAAGTGGTTAGGGGATAGTTCTGGTGTGAAAGACATGGTTGTTGATAGTGGTGTGCAACAAAAGATGACTAGTGATACAGGGCCTTCTACTAGAACCCGTAACAAGACCAAACTTAATGAAAAGGTTGGTATTTCTGTTGATGAAGTGGTGGAAGTCATGAATGTCCATCAGAAAATTATTGATAGTGATTTGAAGTGGCAGACATTCTTAATAATCTCTAGTTTTTTTCTATCTTTTGTGCCTTTTTCTAGCTGACTATGTGTTGGTTTTTGGCTGCTTGTTTTGCTTTTGATTATATGATGAAGCAACATCTTATCTTGTAAAGGGTTTTGGGCCCCCTTCAAAACAATTTTTTCCTATAGTCAAAAACAATGTTGATGTTAACTAATAGGGTGAGGTAAGCACACTCTTTACATTTTTTTTTTTTGAAGATTCTTCTGGGTTTGTTTGATGGGTTTGTCTAGTGGGGGGCCCTACTGGGCTTCCCCATCCAAAATTTTGGTTCCCAAAACTAGTGTTGTTTATTGGAATGCTACATTTTCTTATATTGGAATTATTAACTATATCTTGGGAAGATCCCTATGTCTCCGACTTATGCCTTGGATTGCTTCTTCTTAGAAGAAGATATGATCTCTTATGTGGATAAATTGGTTGGTGGCAACTCACTTAATATGGATAAGTTGAATGTTGTGAAAGTCTCTTGGTTGATGGATGGGATATAAGTGGAGGTGATAGAGGCACTAATGAATGAAGTAATTGTTGATCTTAAGCTCTCTTTTGTTGGCTAGTTTCTTGTGTTCTATCTGAATATTGATTAGGTAAGAATCAAGGTTGATTATGTTTGGAAATTAAAATGCAGTTTAAGCATAAGTGTGATGGCTGAGGGTCTCTTCCTTTTTAGTTTTGTGATGAAAGAGGATTTTATTAAGGTTCTCATAGAGGAACCTTGGGATTTTGATAATGGGTTTAATAATTTTATGTCTCTTTGTAAATGGAAGCTATGGTTTGATCCCTTGAAGGATTTGGGTATGGTTGCTCCTACCTTGACTTTCCTTCCAAGGATTCCTTTAGAATTTTGGAACTATGGTATAATCCAAGGAATAGCTAACATTTTTGGTCATTTGTTGGCTATGGACAAAGTGACACAACAAAATTCCCATCTGGTGTTCGCTAGGATTTGTGTGAATGTGGTGGTGAACTTTGTTCTTCCTACATATATTGCCTTGAAGTCAAAATATGGAAAGTAAATTCAAACCATAGAATATGCAAATGCTCTATAGGAAGTTTGGTCATTTCAAGAGAACTTTCTTAAGGAAGGTTTCTGATAATAAAAATAAGGAGTTGGGTTCAAATAAAATTGAGGATTTTGAACCTAACAATGAAACAACCTCTTTGGTTGAATCTCAAAATATTCAAATAAATATTAATCATGGAGGCTTATATGATAAAGAATATATTCTAGATGGACATGGGATAGTTATTAAGGTTATTAATGATGGGGATGGTGTAGTTGCTACCTCTCCTAAAGTCCCAAATCCAAAGGTTCAAGTTGAGAACTAAGGAGAGAATAGAAATTCTAAAGAAGAATATGTTGAATGCAATGAAAAGGAATCAAAAGTGGATAATATTGTAGGATTTGAAATTAGGAAAGATCCTAAAGGGAAAAACAATCACCTCACTAATGAAAATCTAGAGATTCTTGAGGAAGGAGAAATCCTTTTGTAGACAGGTCGAGGAGAAGAATCCTTATCTCTTGTTTCCATTCTTGGGAAGAAGATGAATGGTGTTGTTCATCTATTGAATGCCAAAAAGAATGAAGGTAAAAATATGGAGTCCATGGCCCTGCTGTGGTTTAGCTCTTCTACTAATGAGAGTGTGGTAGTAGAAGAATGGATACAGGCTAATAGTAAATCAAAAAGGAAGAAAAATCCTAATGTTGGGGGAGAAACTAAAGTTGGTAGACCTTCACAAAGGGATACTAGGAATAGAGATAATATTAGAGATGTTGCAATATGGAGACAAAAGACCCTTGATAATCTTTCAAGGCCAAAGAATAAGAAGTAATGTGGGAGGAGACTCCTCCTCTTCACAGTACCAAGGTGGTGTTGTTCTTTCTATTTTGTTTTCATCATGACGTTAATTTATTGGAATATTAGGGGCATAAACAAACCTTATTAACATCTTCCAAAGACTTGCTTGGTAGATTATAACATGGACATTTTTCTGATTCAAGAAACTAAAATGGAGGATACTTTTTCTAAGATTGTCAAGAACATCTAGCCTAGTGTGAATTAGTTTGTTAGTGATGATGACGGTTCTTCTGTGGGTATTTCTACCTTATGGAATTTGTCTAGATTTAAGGGGTCTAAAGGTTTTCCTATAGAGATAGCTTGATGGTTTTAATGGAATATTTGATTACCTTTGAAGAGTGGAACTTGATCAATATCTATCCTCCTAATTCTAGACTTGATAGAGCTATCTTGTGGGATACTTCAAAAAATCAAGTTATTGGATGTCATGGGGACTTTTGGATGCTCGGTGGTGATTTTAATACTTCGTTGTTTCCATCTAAAAATCTTGGAGGTTTGGAATATTTTTTAGATAGTATGATGTTTTTTGCTAGCCTTCAGCCTTCAATTGGTCTTATAGATGTTTCTTTACAAGGCTCAATGATCACCTAGTCAAATTGAAGGTAGGGTAATCACCTTATTCAAGTAAAGTTGGATCAATTTTTAATTTCCTCTAATTGGAATATTTTACCTAGTACCACTTTATTTTATCTTCCTAGAACTAGTTTGGATCATAATGCTCTTTTTCTTTGTCGGGAAGATTTTTCTATTAAGGATTTGTTTCCTTTCATATATGAGATTATGTGGACTCATCATCCATATTTTAAAGAAATTATTGGAAATTGGTGGAGGGAGCCCTATTTTGAAATCCCTATGTACTATTTGTCTCATAAATTAAAAATGGTTAAATACAAGGTCAAAGGCTAGAATAAGTTCTCTTTTGGTAATATTTTTTTGACTAAGAAGACCATTGTGGATAATCTCAAAGATATTAAAAATAAGATGGTGGAAGGAAATTTTGAATAGGTCACATGTAATAAGGAAAGGGATCTTAGGGCTCAATGGTTTAAAGTTATTGAGAAAAATAAATTTTCCTACAAACAAAAATCTCAAATCCAATGGTTAATTGAAGGAGACAAAACTACTAAGTTTTTCTATCAATCTACTATGAAGCATAAAAGTAGAAATAGAATAATATACCTAGTTAAAGATGATGGTACCATTCTTCTTGGTGAGGATGATATTGCAGATGATGCTATCTCTTTCTTTACTAATTTCTAGAAGGATTCTACCACTTTCTCTTTAGAGTTTGATGAAATTATTCAAGTCATTCCCCAAGTTATTACTGATCAAGATCTTAAAGAGTTGTCTAAATTTGTTTCTATTTAGGAAGTTAAATCTATTGTTTTCTCATTTGGTTCTTTTAAAGCCCAAGGGACAGATGGTTTTCCCTTGCCTTCTTTTAGGATTTTTGGGATGTTGTATCCCTTGATCTCATAAATTCTACTCAAGACTTCTTTTGATCTGGTAGACTTCTAAACCAAATTAATTCTACTTTCATTGTTCTTATTCCTAATATGGAAGATGTCTCTTCAATGCAAGATTTTAGATCTATAAGTTTAGGTAATATGAAAAAATATTTTCTAAGGTTATAATTAATAGATTGAAATTTGTTCTTAATAAAATAATAACTAAGAATCAATAAGGTTTTGTTAAAGGGAAACACATTTTGGATACTGCTATATCTACTCATGAATTTTTTCATTCTATGAAGCTTAGTAAGGAATTGGGGATGGATTTGAAATTAGATATGTCCAAAGCATATGACATAGCTTCTTGACCCTTTCTAATTGTTGTGCTTGAGAAGTAGTTTTAAAGGAAGATTTCTTAAGATAATTACATCTTGTATTACTAATTCTAAGTGCTCAATCCTAATTAATGGGGTTCCCAAAGGGTATTTTTCTTATGCTTGTGGCTTAAGACAAGGATATCCTCTCTCTCCCTACCTATTTATTTTAGTGGCTAAAGTCCTTGGAAAAAATATTCAAAAAAATTTGGATAAGAGATGGTTGAAAGGGTTTAAGGCTTCTTCCTCTCTTCCTCATGATTCTCACTAATAGTTCGTTGATGATACTATCATTTTTGGGGAAGCCTCTATTATTGAAGATGGCCACTAGAAATTAATTTTGAATGATTATGCTAACGCTTTTGGGTAGCATATAAATTATAACAAAAGAAATTTTTAAAGGAAATTAGATATCTCCAAAGCATATGACATAGTTTCTTGACCCTTTCTCATTGTTGTGCTTGATAAGTATGGTTTTAAAGGAAGATTTATTAAGCTAATTACATCTTTTATTACTACTCCGAAGTGCTCAATCCTAGTTAATGGGGTTACCAAAGGGTATTTCTCTTATGGTCGTGGCTTAAGACAAGGAGATCCTTTCTCTCCCTACTTGTTTATTTTAGTGGCTAAAGTCCTTGGGAAAAATATTCAAAAGTTTTTGGATAAGAGATGGTTGAAAGGGTTTAAGGCTTCTTCCTCATGCTTCTCACCAATAGTTTTTTTATGATACTATCCTTTTTGGGGAAGCCTCTGTTATTGAAGATTTCCACTAGAAATCAATTTTGAATGATTATGCTAAGGCTTCTAGGCAGCATATAAATTATAACAAAAGAAAATTTAATTTCTTTAATTCAGATCAGATTGTGAAAGAAAGGGTTATGAGAATTCTTGTTTTTCAATATGTTGTTCTTTTGGCTACCTACTTGGGTCTTCCTTTAATTTCTAAGAAACCTAACAACAATTATTGGAATTACATTATAGAAATAGTTCAAAATAAGTTGGCCAGGTGGAAGGGTAAACTTCTTAGTCAGGCCGGGAAATTACAATTTTGTAAAGCTTATTTACAGAACATTCTTGTCTATTATATGTCTCTTTTTAAAATCCCTACCTTTATTGTTGATAAGATTAAAAAAATCCAAATGATATTTTTATGGACTAGGATAGAAGAGTGTAATAGAATTGATTTGGTGGGATGGGGAAAAGTGTGTGCTCCTAAATAGGATGGAAGCCTTGGTATAAGAAGACTAAAAAATTTCAATAAATCTCTTATTGCAAAAATGGGTTGGCACCTTCTTGAAGTTGTTAAGGACTAGGTAAAAATATTAAAGGCCAAATATTTAAGAAACATGGATCAAGGAGTTTCCTCTATGCCCTTGATCTTCCTTATGGCTTGTGTTTTAACAACCTTTTGAAAACCAAAAGTTTGTTACATCTTGGTGTTAGAAAAAGAATTGGGAATGGAAATAATACTATTTTTTTGAATGAATTTTGGTTTAATGGCCCTCCATTTTTCTCTCAATTAAAAGAAATACTAATCAAAATTAATGGTAAAAAAAATTAGGGTTATATTAATTGGGAAGGAATGGAGCCTAAATGATTTTTTTTTAAAGAAAAATAAAGAGGAGACAGATTATTTAGAGGGGGGATACAATAAAATTGGGATGCTACTTTGCAAACTTTAAAATAATATATAGGTGACTATTTTTTTTCTCAAATGAAAAAGATGATGAATGTATATTAATTAAGATTTCTTTAGGATTTCTTTCGCTAAAATCTACTTATGTTTGATGGAAAATCCTTTGCTCCCTCCAAGTGAATTTCATTGGAAATAGGTTTGGATAAAAAATTTGAATTCTAAAGTGAACAGTTTCTAGTGGGTTGTTGTTCATGGAAATATTCTTACTATTAATAAACTAAACAAAGGAGGTTTTCAATTTGTTAATGGATGTTGTCTTTGTTATGAAAACTTGGAAAGTTTTGTGCGTCTATTTTTTCATTGTCCTTATTCCAGAGAGGTTTGGTCATATTTTCTTCCTTTGTTGTTGCTTGATTGGGTCTTTCCTTCCTCTATTAAGCAGTTTGTTGAAAGTTGGCAAGGTTGTCCTTTTTCTCACAATATTATAGTGGTTCTTTGGATACAAGTTCCTCCTTTCATTGTGTGGGGGTTATGGAAGGAGAGAAACTATTATGAAATAACTTGAACAAGAATAATATAATCTAAAATATGTTGCAAATACTTGACAATATAGGCCACTTCAAGGGGGGTGCCTCCAATAATCTTCAATAAGAACACAATACTTAATATGATCATGAAATAAGAATCAAAACCTTCTATATATACCTATTTATGCCTAGGATATCACCCAAGATGACTTAGATAACCCTATATAAGCCCTAGGTTGACCTAACTAACTAAATAACAATATAATAATGATAATATAACCTAATTAAGAGTTAAGGTAGCCACAAGTTGACTACTCATAACACTATACACACTATAGGGGTAAGGGCATAACATTGCCCTCCTCTTTACAAAAGTATTGTCCTCAATGCTAACTTTTTTCTTTTTCTTCTTCTTCATCTCCTTTATTAATTTTTCTTCTTCTTGTTTCTTCTTTTTTTCTTGCACTTGTTCTTGTTCTTCTTGTTCTTTCTCTTTTTGTTTCTCTTCCTCTTCCTCTTGATCTTGTTCTTACTCCTTTTCTTTCTCTTTCTCTTTCTCTTACTCTTTTTCTTGTTCTATTCTTGTTCTTGTTTTCTTTTCTTCTTTTTTTGTGGCCACTTTTTGTTGTAATAAGTTCTAAAAAGACAATTTTACAATAAGTCACACAAATGAATTCAAAATATTCTGATTTTTTTTTGTAACTTACCAATGCCTAGCTTGCACTTTTCTACAAAATCTCCCAAAAATTAGATGATTTGTAGTCTTGAGAGTGAATGTATTAGAAACCATAATTTTAGAATAAATCATTTATTTTTGCTTCAAGTTATCTAAAAATTGGACTATAGGATCCTCTATTAGTTATTCAAAATACCACCAAAATTCAGAAAGATTTAAAAGATATACACTTTCTAAATAAATTGGGTAGAAACACTAATTCTAAAATGCATCACTCAATTATGCTCCAATTCCTTTGAAATCTATATCGTAGTTGCTCCAATATGTTCTTCAAAAACCCTTTAAAATTTAGACAAGAATTCACCAAAATATTGGAGATATGTGTTTCACAAAATGACCACCAAAATTGTAAAAAATGCCTTGTCACGATGGTGCCAAGATCATGCTCTGATACCACTTGTCATGGAATAAATTACACAAGAATAATATAGTTTGAGATATGGTGCAAATACTTTATAATAGTATGCAACTTTGAGGAGGAAACCTCCTAATCCACTTCAAGGGGGATACCTCCAATAGTCTTCAATAAGAACACAATACTCAACATGATCGTGAAATAACTCACAACCTCCTATATACTTAATTAAGAGTTAAGGTAGCCACAAACCAGTTACTAATCATAACACTATACACACTATAGGGGTGGGGGCACAACATAAACAATAGGATCTTTAAAGATTTTAAAAGAAGTAGTAAAGAGTTGTGCATGGCTATAAAGAACCAGATATAGGAAAACATCAATGCAAGAGTTTATGCCTTCTCTAAACATATGCCCTCTTACAAAAATATCAGGATTAAACAAATTTGGGGGCTTAAATAGGATCTAAACTAGTTAATTGGGATATTTCACCAAGAAAAACATGATATGGTCCCCACCAAAGGAGGGTTGGGTGAAATATAATTTGGATGGGTGCTCGAAGGGGAACCCTAGTTTAGCTAGAGAAAGGGGTGTTATAAGAAATGATCAAGGTAAGATAATTGAGGGTTATCCTAAAAATATTGGATTTTGCTCCAATAATGTTGCAGAAGTCATGGCTATATGGTGTGGGTTAAAAAGAATGAAGGATCTTGGTTTTATTAAAATTTTCATAGAAGGTGATTCTAAATTAATTATTTATTATTTAAATGGAAAATTTATTATTTCATTGGAAATAAGAGATGTGTTGGACAATAGTAGAAGAATTTTACAAAGCTTTCTTCAATATAAAGTCCAACATTCTTATAAGGAAGGGAATCAACCTGTTGATGCAGTTACCAATGAAGCCTTGAAGTACTAAAATTGGGTGTATTGGGATTTTTCCTCAATGCCAAGTCACATTAAAGAGATAATAATCAAGGAGAAATATGAGTCCCTTTTTGATACCACATCAAGTGACAAAGGGAGATTTGTGGATTAAGAGGGATATTAGAATGGATGATGTTATGATTATTGGACACATAGGACAACTGATGGGGGGGTGAATCAATTATGCATTAAAAAATAAAACCCTTATTAACATTTAAACCCTTATTAGCCTTCAAACCCTTAATCATAATCAACATGAATGAAAAAACAATACATATACAATAGAACACCATATTTAAGTGGAAAACCCAAGAAGGAAAAAAACACGATGAGGATTAGCTCACAATATATATGAATAACAACACCAAATACAATAGGTTCACTACCAAAGGGATCACTTCCCAAAGGACTCACTATCTAGAAGAAAAGAAAGAAGGGCTCACTACCAAGGGCTCATGGCCCAGATAGAAAGAAGGTAGAAGAAGACTATTACAAAGAGATACACTATCTCAAAGAAATAGGAGGAACCACCACAACAACTCTAAACCATCCACAACCTTCATCTCACTACCTCCATCAACCTCTAGCACTTTGAAATGTAGAAACCTCCTACTCACTACTTTCAGTGGCCTTAATTGTTAAAGTTCACACTTAGATCATCTCAATTGATCACAATTGCATCTTCACACACTTGTACTACATCTCCAAAAATTCACCTTGCTTATATACCATCCGCAACTTGAAAAAAATCTCCAAGTCAGCCTCAATGAAACATATGCATGTCAAACATGCAATTACCAAATAGGCCAGTGCCAAACACCTCCACAGTGGAAAGAGATGAAGGCGGACCACAAAAAGGGTTAACCAGGACCCAAATCTACATTGAAAAAATCTACCATGCTTCCACAATAAATGAAGCACATCTGAATGCAACACTAACATTCTAGGTTGGCCAAACTAACAAAGAACTAATAAGAAACCACATTAACAACTCTCCGGGTCTGAAGGAAACTCACAAACCACTTAGCAACACTACACAACCCTTTGGAATATTCCAACAACAACATAACATCCAACAACACTTACATAACCACATACAACTAAAGAACATTATCACCCTATGTAACCAGTCAAACTACCATAAGAAACAACTCACAAGTCCAACTTTGTGGAATATTTGAACACCAATCCATCTAAAGAAAAGTAGATATAGACAATATGAGCATGTTACCAAATCTACAAGACAAGAAACCTCAATATGGAGAAATGTGGAGCAATTCCATTTCTCCCAAACAACCTTATTCACAGTCCACACACTAGTGAACACATCTTCCACTATCGCATGATCCAACACATGAAACTATAGATACAACACCTCTCAACACCTATGATCAACATATCCAAAATGCACAAGCATAACTTCATTACTGAAGAAATGTAGAGTACAATACAGAATACCTCTCTGTCACACTATATACTCAATTCAAATTTTCTCAAGAGCGCTTAGAAATCAAGCACTACAAACACTTTCTCAAATCAACCACAACATCTGCAACATCTGCTCAGCATCTCAACCATACTATAGGTTGACATCCACAAGAACTTACTCATCATAACTACACTAGAGGTTGGCATCAATAAAAATACTAATGAAAACATAGTGCAACAATCTCCAACAATCTCTCATCTACTCTAGAGGTTGAAATCAATGAAAACACATCTCCAACAATCTCCGCTTTTCTCATTGATGGAAAAAAACAATTGAAAAACCATAAACAACAAAAGAAACTCTAATCTTCAACACACACACAACTCTCCCCCTTATTGGAACATTTCTTGCAGACAACATTCTCTTCATCAAACATATTTTTCTCCCTTTGACACACACATTTTTTTCAACCAACTTTATCCCCCTTTGACATCAACGGCGAAGGGAAATATCTACAAAACATATTTTTTCTCACCAAAAGGAAACACCTGCAACCAACTATTTTTATTTCTACTCTCCTCCTTTGAAAATATTAATAAATGGAAACACTGACATACTTCACACTTTCTCTCTCTCCAAGAGACAACCAAGTCATCTCTTTTTCCACACTATTGACAGCTCTTTCTCCCCTAACTACATTAACAAAAAAATACTACTACTTACTCCCCCTAAGAGGTAGCCATCATTAGTCCAGAACAAAGAATGAATCTTGAATTGTTCCATTGGACTGATGCACACTCTTATGCATCTAGTTGAAATAAGGATGGGAAATAACCCCTAGCTTCTGCCAGAGATACTCAAATGTATCTTTTGGAAGAGCCTTTGTGAAGATATCTACAACTTGATCCTTTGTAGGCACATACTCTAGCTTCACTTCATTCTCTACAACCTTCTCTCTTAGAAAGTGATACTGGATTGAGATACACTTTTTCCTTGAATGCATTATTGGATTCTTTGAAATGTTGATATCACTTTTATTATCACACAAGATAGAAAGAGGTTCATCATATGATACTCTGATATCCTTGAATGTTTGCTTCATCCACAACAACTGTGTATAATAAGATGTTGTTGCAATATACTTTTCCTCTGCTATAGACAATGATATTGAATCTTGCTTCTTACTTAGTCAAGAAACCAATCTATTTCCAAGTAAGAAATCACCTCCACTTGTACTTCTTCTATCACATCCACAGAACCTGCCCAATCTACATCTGTATAAGCACTTAGAGAAAATTTAGTATCCTTAGGATGCCATAAACCATAGTCTAAAGTTCCTTGCAAATATCTAAATATCCTTTTGACTTCTTCCACATGTGGTTCTCTAGGATCTTCTTGAGATCTAGCCACAAAACATATTGTATGCATGATATCCGGTCTAGTAGTAGTTAGGGACAACAACCCACCAATCATTGATCTATACTTTCTCTAATCTACCTTAGAAGATTTTTCATTCTTTCTCAACTTGAAACTAGTAATCATAGGAGTACATACTAGCTTAGAGTCCTCCATTCCAAATTTCTTCAACATTTCCTTGACATATTTTGATTGTGAAATGAATATCCATTTTTTTGTTTGAATGATTTGTAGCCCAAGGAAGAAATTCATTTCTCCAAGCATTGGAATTTCAAACCCATTCTGCATCTCTTCTGCAAACCTCTTACACATTGCCTCATTTCCTCCAAATATTATGTCATCAACATACACAACCATAATCAAGTTTTGATCATTCTCAACTTTGAAGTAAAGATTGTTATCTACAATACCCTTATTGAAACCTTGTTGTAACAAATACCTATCCAATATTGCATACCAAGTTCTAGGAGCCTATTTGAGCCCATATAATACCTTCTTCAACTTGCAAACCTTATCCAAATCTGCTAATAACTAGAATCCTTCTAGTTGTTCAATGTACACTTCTTCTAACTCACCATTCAAGAATACAAACTTCACATCTATCTGGTAGACCTTAAGCTCCTTATGTGTTTCAAATTCCAAAAACATCCTAATGGCCTCCATTCTTACCACTAGAGAAAATGTCTCCTCAAAATCCACTCCTTCCACTTGTGAGTACCCCTTACACATAAGACTTTCCTTATTTCTGAAAAATTCTCCATTCCCATTCAACTTGTTTTGGAACACCCATTTACTTCCTATCACATTCTTGTTTGTTGGTTTTGGGACCAATTCACATGTCTGATTCTTCTCAATTTGCATCAATTCTTCTCCCATAGCTTTGATCCATTTCTCATCTTTACTTGCCCCAATCACTATCTTTGGTTCAACTTTAGAAAGTAGGCACAAGTTTAGTTGTTCCTTTATCATAGTAGCTTTCTTCCTTATTAACAAACCTCTTCTTTTATCTCCAATGATCTGATCCTTAGAATAATTTTTTTGCACATATTTAGGAGTCTTAGGATTCCTTTTCGAAGCTTCTTCCTCTTCTATTTGCGTCACTTTTTCTTTTTCTTCTACCTTTTCTTCTTCTCTGTAAAGGGATTCATTAGATTCATATCCTTCTATCAAAACTGAACTCTGATGTGGTTCCTCATCCACTTTGAAACTTTCACTCTCAACTATCTTCTTTAGCCTTTGATCATATCATTGGTAAGCCTTGCTCTTTGTAGAATAACCAAGGAAGATTCCTTCATCTAATCTTGCATCAAACTTACCGAAGTTTTCTTCACCTCTTTTGATATAAAATTTTCTTCCAAACACTCTAAAATATTTAACAGTGGGAGGTCTTATATATCATAGCTCATAGGGATTCTTTGAACTATTTTTCCTCGCTTTTCCTCTATTAAGAATGTATACTATGGTATGAATAGCTTTTTTCCAATATACATCTGGTAGATTTTCTTCCTTCACCATGGTTATAGTTTCCTCTTGAACTATCTTGTTCTTCCTTTCCACAACTCCATTTTTCTGAGGATTCCTAGGAGCTAAAAAATACCTTTTATCCCATGATCTTCACAAAAACTATCACCTTGAAATCTTATTGTTATGGTAGGTTCACATAGGTATGTATGCACCAAATCTAAAGGTCCTATGGTAGAATATTCCTTGATTTTAAACCTCTTTCTTGTTTTATTTCCAACTTGACACTCTTTACAAATTGCATTCATAGGATTTGTAATCCTTGGTAGATCTCTCATAGCTTGAGTAGAGCCAATCCTCATCAATATATCAAAATGATGTGACACATTCTTCTATGCCATATCTAAATTTCATTGATTTGATTCATAAAACACTTACCATTAGCACCTATGAGTTGATAAACATTTACTTTTATCCTTGTTCCTGCAACAAGTAGAGTTTTAGAGCTTCCTTTTTTTATCTCAAAACCATTATCCTAAAACACAAGATTATATCTTGTGCTACAAATTTTTCCTACACTTAGAAGATTATGTTAGAGACCCTTGACAAAAATAACATCATCTATTTTATGCTTTCCATCAAAATTAATTGAACCTTTTCTATAGATCTTGGAAGATGTATCATCACCAAACTTAACAAGACCACCATCAAATTTCAAGTTTAAAAAACTTAAGTTCTTATCACCTATCATATGATTTGATCATCCATTTTCAATTATTCAGTAGTTTTTCTCCTCTCTTGAGTGAAAAGCGGTCACCATAGTCCCTTTAATGTTGTGACCTTTTTCTAGAGAAATTTCCTTTACACATATTTTAAAATCAATGGAATTAGTTCCAACATTTAGAGCCATGAACAAGAATTCATCACTTTCATCATTCAAGTAGTTAGATTCTTCATCATTAGATATGCTACTATCCTCTTTAATATAATAACTCTTCTTGATATATTTACCTTTGTTATCTTTGTATTTGTGATTTGAAACTTTAGTTGGATATTTTGAAGCATAATGACCTATCTTTCCATAGTTAAAACATTTGAAAGGTAACTTACCTCTGTATTTTCCTTTGCCCTTTTTGAATCTTCTTAGAAATTTTTCTTCCACCTCATCAAGATCCTTTGGATCTGATGCATCATTTCTTTTTGTCTTGCTAACTTTAAAAGCAATTTCTATCCTTAAATCATCTTGACCAAAACCTCTTAATTCAAATGCAGTTAAAGCACAAAATAATTGATCCTTAGTATATTGATCCAAGTTTTGAGCTTTGTCAATAGCAAAAACTTTAGCACTATAAGATTTAGAAAGAATTCTTAGTACCTTTTTCACCTCTTCATTTTCCTCTAGATTTCCACCAAGACTATTGATGGAATTGATGACTTCATCCACCCTATGCATGTAACTTGCAATGTCTTCATCCTCTGTCATCTTTAGGGTTTCAAATTTGATCTTGAGATTCTACATATTTGCTTGTTTGAAATTAATATCTCCTTTATAAATACTTTCTAGCTTCTTCCGAATTTATTTTATAGTTTTATAGCTCTTCACCTTCACAATTTTTGAATCAAAAAGACCACTCAAAAGAGAATTCTTCGCTTTACCATTTTTTTCATAATCCTTAATCTCATCATCACTTGTCAGACCACCATTAGGCATAGTATATCCATTTTCAACTAACTCCATACATTGAACCCTAATGAGACAAGAAATTCTTCCATCTTGGTCTTCTAGAATGCATAATTTGTTCCATCAAACAAATGATCCTTGACACTTTTCTTGTATGCCATCTAGATCTACCTCAAGTGGTTAATCTTCTTCCGAGGAACCTTTCTCTAATACCAATTATTAGACACATAGGAAAACTGAGAGGGGGTGAATTAGTTGTGCATTAAAACATCAAACCCTCATTAACATTTAAACCCTTATTAGCCTTCAAACCCATAATTAGAATCAACATTAATGAAAAAACACATATATAATAGAACATTGAATTTATGTGGAAAACCCAAGAAGGGAAAAACCACAATGAGGATTAGCTCACAATATATATAAATAGAAATACTGAATACAATAGGTTCACTTCTAGAGGGCTAACTTCCTGAAGGAATCACTGTCTAAAAGAAAAGAAAGAAGGGATCACTACCAAGGGTTCTCTACCTAGATAGAAAGAAGGTAGAAGAAGACTGCTACAAATAGATACATTATCTCAGAGCAACAAGAGGAACCACCACAACAATTATGCACCATCCATAAATTTCAACACACTACCTCCATCAACTTCTTGCACTTTGAAATGTAGACACCTTTTGCTCATTGTTGACGCCAAAAATTGACGAGGTAACAGTGTCTTATGGGAAACTCAGTTTATGGGGGACCTCTTGCGCTAAACTGAGTAACCTCCGGGTTTTAGAGAAGCCGAATTCTTCTTAATAGGGGGTTTGGAAAGGGAAAAGAAAAAAAATATAATAAAAAAAAGTCTAACCTAAGGCGATGCACCAAGACCTAATGATAGGCACAATAAATCATAGATCTAAGGGCCTAATTGGTGTTTGTAGTGTTCCAGAAAATTAGAAACTAAAGATTATAGTATAGACAATCCACTCATTGACATAAAATAATATTGCATACATTCCTACTGCCAAGAAGAGTCATTAGACATGGTCTAGGTCAACAAACTTGCATTCAACATATATAGAAGTTCTCAAATGAAATGTCCAGACAATAAAAGCATAGTTTATAGTTTGATGAAATAGCATGAAAGAACAGAAAGGCTGAACAATTGGCACAGTCTAAAAATTTTTGCAATAAAATAAAACAGTAATAAAGGCCTGGCGTCTTTAACCAAAACTAGTGTTTCCTCCAAATTTTAGACCCTTTTCTCACAACAGAGAAAAGTATATATAGTAGAAAAAACTCCCACCGCTTCGGAGAGCAGCAACATAAAAGATTTCACAATCCCCTGGCAATGATGCAAAAATAAGAATATTCCCCAAGTCATTGCAATAGAAATGATTTGAAACCAAGCATCCAGTCATTTTAGGCATAGGTGCATCCTCTGCAAATGATGGCGATGGTCCCAGCAAGGCTAATCAAACAAGTGTCACCATTTCATGCAAGTGATTATGACACGTAGTGGCCAATCACAGCATTTGGTTCATCTAGTTGTTTGCCCGAATATGAGATCTTCCAACTAGGCACATGGCAACCTTTCGCTATCTGTGTGAACCTTTATCTCTTGCCATTGAAGACTTGCGCTAAGGCTACATGTGTTGAATGGGTGGAGTACTTAACTAATAGTGGAGGGAATGATCACCAACTGGGTGCAAAAGAGACGCATGGCAGCATTTTGCTACCTATGGTTGTTACTTCATCTCTTCGCTGAAAGTTTTGCGAAGAGTAGACACGTAAAAAAAGTACACCGTAGATAACAATTGTGGGGTCTGCCAAACTTTTTGGGAATGAGAGAGTCGTGGCACTTGAGCAGAGCCCAATGAGGTAGCAAGAAAGAATGATAAAAAATATTCTGCAACCATGACACATGGAAGCATAGCGAGGTTTCTTAGGATGCAAAAGGAATGAAGAAACTTGGGGTTGCGAAGAGTAGACACATGGAGCAAGAGAGTAGAATTTAGATAAAAGGATGAGTTGATTACCTGCAATGCATAGGATGATGCATAGAAGAAAATACACTCGAAGGGAGCTCATTAAATATTTATTAATAGCTTTTGGCGACTACGAGGGGCATTTCGCCTGAGGAACAAAGAACCCAAAATTTCTCTGGTTTATAGGCCAAAGTGCCATTTCATTAGATAACGAAGTTAGAGATTGGAAAGAGCTACCTACAGAGGTGACCATTCATCCTCAAATGGCTTTACCATGTTGCGCAAATTCTCCTGTGCTCCACTTAGATCAATAGTTTCTTTATGAGGTAGTGCATTAGGTAAACCGACCCCTACTTCACAATGAAACAGTAGTTGTGCAAGTAGATGAATCACTCCCTCAATGTTGGTTGCCATGTGAGGATGACTGAAATTCCTGAAAGCTTCTAGATCATTTTCCTTCTTTTCTATTCTTTTTGCAATCTACTCGGTCATGGCAATAGAGCCACTTTCAAGGAATGGGGATGGAAAACCCAACCTGCTTAACCTAGAGAAACTCTCCCGTATATTGTCCAATGTCTTGCTCAAAGTAGTCATGGCTGATTTAGTGCGTTGGAAGGCAGAGTGGGAATGAATAAACTTATTTTTCATCTGAGCAGTAGCATCCTGATCTTCAATTCCTACCTTGGCGAGGTTTTCATCAGAGACCGAGTATAGCTTGGTGAGCAGATCTCTTGCTTCCAGAACCTTTTCCAAGATAAACCGTGGGAATTTCTCAATCGTATCATGAGCCTCCTGGCTCAGCTTTGATGCCTTGGAGATGAATCGGAGGGTAGGCTACAATGCTAGGAAAAAGGTTTTAATCTTTTCCCAGTGAGAGATGTACAACTACCTAACCAACGGAATAATGTCTGGCTATGTAGGAGAAGATAGGAGAGATCTTTTAAGAGAAGCAATCTCTGCATCCTTTGAGCTAATGGCCTCATCCAACTCTGCCCTTTTCTTTTTCTCAAATGCTAGTTGCTCTGCAGAGCTACTCATTTCTTTATTCTAATTATCCTCAGTTCAGGAGTGATTTGCTAAATGCATGTCCAGAGAAGACTTTGTCTCTTTGATCTCTTCTTCTAATTGAGCTTTTAGGCCCTTAAATTTTGCCTCTTTTTCTTGTATTTTCTACTCATATTGAGCTTGTTGGTTCTCCAAAGCTTCATTCCTCTATGCCATTCCTTGACTATACTCAAGGAGAAATCGCTCTAGCTCCTCATTCTTTAGCCGCAAATTATGCTCTGTCTCCTGATTCTTAGACTATAGCTCTCTTTTACCATGGCAAGGTCAATAGTCTGAATCTTCACAAGTTCACCTTGAAGTCTGTTCTTCTCATCCTCTACTGCCAGTGCCCTTTTTGTCATACGTGTAAGATCTGCCTCTAAGGATTTTTCTTTTTTCTCCCAAAAATTAACTCTTTCCCTTACCGCTTTAAGTTGCTCATCCTTCTTCTTTAACTAGCGGCCAATTTTAAGAAAGTCAGAGGTGACCACCCATTGTGTTTCTTCCATAATCTCAACCTTATCCTTTGGTTGGGCCACCTTCATGTCAAGTCCTACCACATATATTTCATAATCTTCTGGGTGCATCTCCCCTTGGGGTTTGGTTACTCTCGGGTACATGGTTGCAAACTTCAATTCCTATCGGGTCTAATCATAAAGAGTCTATATTTTTGGCTCAGTTGAAGCACTATCATCTTTTTCCCTGCACTTTTGCATTCGACTTGTGCATGCTTCCTTTCTGTAATCAATCTTTGCCATAAATTTAGTTGGTGATGAAACTAGTTTTCCTGCAAAAGGAACACCAGAAGGTAGGGCATAGGGATAGGCAACCCTAATAGGCGCGAGCATTTGTTTCTTCTAGAGAGTGACAGTTTGTGGGGAGAAGTGGAGCACATTCCAAAGCTTGGTTTGAGGACCAGTAGAAGGGATAGCCACTTTCCATGACTCAATTGGTGAATCAGCTAGAGGAATCATAGGTTGGAATGATGAAGGAGTTGTCATTACGGAGTCAGCCTGTTGTGATGGAAGAGGATCCGCAACAATAGCAGAAGAAGGGGTACCCGTAGAGGTCACACCTTCAGAAAGTGAGGTAAGGAGAGCCTGAGCAGTAGTAGTGGGCATAAGGGTTTGTAGAGGAGTAAAGCCGAGTGGAGTGGTCTACGAGAATTGGGAAAAACCTCCCGCATATGTTGAATTAAAAGTGGGAAATAGAGGGCCAGTACTCATGGCATGGATCGTCGCTAGGCAGGGGCAGCTACCAAGGAATGAGAAGCAAGGGAAGAAGGAATGAATTTTACCTGTTGACTGGTCGATGGTGGCTCTAGAATCATTGGTGACTCTCCCCCAGCCTCAAGCTCTCGGCTAGCTACAAGCACTTGTCTCGGGCGGGTTCTTGCAAACCTTCTTCGATAATGCTCTCTATACGCTTCCATTTTGTGGGTAGAGTTTCCCAAGCCTTGGTAGTTATTGTCGTTTGTTGTTGTGGGACCCTAGCTTCCTTAGTGGCCCAAGTAAGTATATGCGAAGCTCTCGATACATTAAACACACATTTTTGGTCACATAGGCAGGTTGTCCAAAGCCTTTCTCCTTTGGCGCGAAGGACACAGAAGTTGCTGCTTCCTCTTCCTGCTCTTTAGATTCATCCTCTGGATCATCGCTCTTATTAATGCCAAATTCTAGGCTGGGGTGGTCATCATCCCACCATTTTTCAAACTCCTTATCCTCCCTCAAACTGTCATAAGGGGCATCTAATTTCCCTATCTCTTGGCGATACTTCCAGAAAGCTTCTATCTTTTCATCAGTCCATTCCTCATCCTTCCGTAACTTGTTATACATGGTGCATTCTATGTGAGCATTATCCTTTGCCACTACCACAACAAAGTATAACTTGTGCCAAGGCCCTATGTTATCTTGTGTGGGAATACGTGCTAGTTCAACAAATTTTTTATCATTGTCTGCCTGCGGGTTACGCTAATTTTCCCAGTAAGGTTGGGGAACATGCATAACTTTCATGTGTGGCTCTAGAAGGTCATTGAAAGAATTGTAATCCCATTTTTCATTTACCAAAATCAACCCTAAATGTGCCATTTTATCCTACAATAACTGATCCGATTGCTTTTTTAACAAAGTCACCATTTTTAAATTCTTCAAACAAGCGAAGAATCCTTTTCTCTTGAGACTTTTGTTGTTGTAGAAGGTAAAATCAATGATACACACTTGCCTAAACACTTCAAGTTCAAGCACCCTATTTGTGACAGGCTAGGAGAAGGAAGGGTTGACCAGTGAAGCCCCGCATATGGAGAATTGTGAAATCTGTTCCTAAGAACCAATCGCAAGTGGGAGTGAAACTCTACATATATCTAGTTTGATCCTTGTTGAGTTGGATTATGTCACCTTCTCATAAATCATGCAAGATGGGAGTTATAAAATAATCTGAAAATGCATAATAATCATATGACATGGAAAGAAAGGGCGTCCACATGGATACTGGCTTCCTCCTTCCCTGTTCATCAAAAATTGATAATTCAAAATACCAGCTGAAGAAATCAGGGTTTTGATGTAGGAACATGTGAACCAGGAAGGAAAGAAATCTAAATTTTCTCTTTTCCAGGTAATTCTTTATTTTATGTATCATTTCATCTACCATGAACTTAGCAAAATCATACCAGAAGGTATCGTGTTGTTTGCGGAATTGGAAAGTCGGTCCCAATTGGAAGGTTTCCACCATCTCATCGGACTCTCGTCCACATACAAAAGTGAGCATGGACATGGCATCCTGCATATCCTCATGTAATGAATCCCACGACAATGAAATACTTGGCAGTTTAGCACCTGGGACACTTTTCTTACCAATCTCCTCCAATAAGAAATCTGAGTTCTTTTTCATCACCTTCCATGTTTTTTCTCCTTTACCAAGGTAAAAGGACTCAATTTTCTCTCTTCTTTTACTTGGGTTTGGGATGCATAGCATATGCCACATGGCCTGTGGGCTGATGTGAACTCTTAAACTTCGGCCCTTGATGTAGCGAGTGCTAGGGTTATAACATTGAATGGCAGCGTCAACTATCTCTAGGCAGTAATGCACCAGTGAGACCATGTATTGTGGAAGACCACTGTACCAAACCTTTCTTCCTGTAGACATGTCCGCCTTTGGTGCAGTCAACCTTGCATAGGCTGCTTCTCTTAAAGATTTAGGGTTTTTTGCGAGTCGTGGGTCATAAATATTATCCCATTTCTCCTCAACCATCTTTTTGTTTCTGCAATCTTTGGGCATGCTCAGCTCTATCATATACACCCTCTTCGGCTTGCTTTGTATACTAGGCGTAGCATATTCCAAATCCTCATAGACATACACATCCTTTGATGACCGTATGGTTGTAAACAACTCCTAGCCAATCTCCTCATGTATTTGCTGAGATGAATTCTCCAACATTTTTCTTCAGATGAAGACTTTTGCGAGTTCTGGACTCTATAATTCTTATCTGGCTCTGGATACGCTAAAAAAAAAACTTCTCTGCACCTTAAGCTTTGGCATTTTTGAAAAGGCTTTGAATCATTAAACCTTTTTATGCAATATTTGGCTATCTTTTCTCAAGGTGGTAGAGGAAAGCATACTTTTTGCATTCAATTCAGCATGTACCATTAATTTTGCGATTTGTGCAAAATGAACTACTTGCCATTTCAAGGCGGCACAAATTCATTATTACATTTGGAAACCATGTGATATGCTGTGATTCCGCTGAAACTTGAGCTGGAAATTTTCCTTCTAACCTTGCATTAGTATGTGCTAGTAATTAATATCCTAGACAGAATGATTAAGCCAAAGCAAACAATCACGGCTTGAAAAGATATGGATATTTCCTTGGACTTTGGGAAACACCTGTGAGATGACACAATAGCCTACGACCGTGCAACTTACTGTCGATGAGCACCACCTTTGTAAAGCTAATTAATTAGCTCCTATTAATGTAGCACGCATTGAACCGTACCTCTGCAGATGCAACTGGTCTGGAAATGCAAGCAAACATAGACACACCTTTCAAGTTGGCACCTAGTTATCATCACGTTTTTCTCAAAATGGATTAGCATGCGTCTTCTCATCTTTTCTATAAATAGGCCGCTAAGAAGTGAGGAAATCACACTTAGCATTTGAGCAATTTTATCGATAGGTTATTGGCACAGTCCTAAGCAAGTTTTCTCATAAGCTAGGTGCTAGGTAAGTTTTAGTATTGGTTAGAAGGTATAAGCATAATGTTAGAATCATGGATACTCCTATTAGGTTAACCTCTTATAATTCATAGACAACTTTTCTGGGGGAGGTTTCCATGAGGCGACTGAAAAGAATGACCAAGAAGAAACATTCCTTGGTTTTGGTAGCCATAAAATGGGTTCTGGGTAGGGACTGTATAGAGTACGAGGACAAGTATTGTGTGAATACTGATATTTGTTCACACTTTGTAGCATTGATGTTAGACATTGACATCCCCAAGCCTCTAACTCTAAAGCTGGTCAAGGAAATATTTCTAAGAAAGTACTTGAATGGCCTAGGTGAGATCATCGCTCATGCTACATATGGGGTAGGCCTGCCATCAGCTAGTGACCTCCATTGCTACATTGAGGAAGAAGCGATAGTTGTATGGTTGTTGTTTCTCAATGGATTCCACCTTCAGACACATGAAGATCATCGACAGAGGGTTACCTAAGCCTTGTACTTTCTGTTTCGTAGCTAAAATGTGATACCATTCTATGACGTCGATTGTTATACCAACTTCAGGAACCTGGTGTTTCCCCCGCAAATGGTGGTTGTGTTGAATGATGTTGCTTCTACTACTAGAGAACCTATTGATGAAGACGCAGTAGGCGTCATTGTAGAAGAAGTGGTAGACGTTGCCATAGATGTGTCAATTACTGCCTCCCATGCTCTTGGATAAAAATCCTCCCTGCTCCTAGATAAAAAGCCTCCCTACTCCTAGATAAAATGCCTCCCAGTTTCTTTATTTCTTGTTGTTGCATACACCACCTGCCTTACAGTTTTGTATATAAGCCTGAAAAAGGCTATAAATACTGCATATATGAAAAAAAGCTCGAATAGTCATATACTTTTTGGATTATGGCTTTCTCAGCCATTTTACAATGTAAAAACAAAAGAATATATATAAATAGATATATATCTTTATAAAAATCCATGGCTCTTTCTTCCATTCTCCATTTCAATTTTATGGGCTCTTTTATTAGCATATGTGTTCATTTTCTTTGCACATGGGTGTGTTTAAAATGTAAAGAAATCCCGCTGCTCTACCCTCTGTAATAATGGGTTACCTCCACAGAAACACAAACCAATTTCTAAAAAGACTAGCCAAAGAAAGGGAAATAAAATAAAAGCATTATTCACATATGTACAAAAATAGAACTTGACACTTAATGGAACAACTTAAGATGAATCCCATTGACTGGGATTCCTAATGGTTCCTGTTCCATGTTTTCTAACTTGAAAGCATTATTCTCCCTGCACCAAATGATTTTAAAGGGGGCCCTCCCATAGGATATCAAATTTACCATGTTTACCTGGGTTAGCAGCCCTTTTATCATACTTCAGTACTAAGTCTCTGCACTTTAGGCCTTGGTCAGAAGCCTTCTTGTCAAACTATCGCTTGACCACTTGTTGGTAGTTAGTCATGGCTATTAGGGAATTCTCCCTTTTTTCTTGTACTTCTAATAGTTCGGCAAGCTGAATCTCCATGGTGCCATTTTGTTTTATCTCAAGAGATTTCAACAGTTGGAGCGTTGGAATCTCCATAGATATAGGTAACAGTGCCTCTTTCCCGTATACCAACTCATAAGGTGAAGTATTAAGGATTTGCTTAGGAGTTATACAGTTTTCCCAAAGCGCTGCTCAAAGGTTTTTATGTCATTCCCTCTGGTGTTCTGAACCAATTCTTTTAAGGATTCAGACTAGGCTCTTGTTTGTTGACTCTGCTAGGTCATTTCCCTACGGGTAATAATTTGATGATGTCTTAAGGAATATGCCATTTGTTAATGCAAAGTGACATAATTTTGTGTCTAGGAAAGCTTTGGTATTATTGGAAATGATAGTCTTCAGAGGACCGAATCTTGTCACCAGCTCTTTGAGGAAATCCACAATCTTTGTTTCTATTGTGTTTTTAAGTAGAACGACCTCCGTCCATCTTGTGAAGTAATCTGTGGCGGTCATAATCCACTTATGTATAGCACTAGAAGTTGGATTAATTATCTCGATGAAGTCCAAGCCCCATTGTGCAAACGGTTCATCCGCCACTATAGGTTTGAGAGGCATTGCAGAATTCTTCCTTCTGTTAGTAAAGAACTGGCATTTTTTGCAAGATTTTACCAAAGAGTGGGAGTCATTGAAAAGTGTAGGCCAATAGTAGGCTGCACACATGATTTTGATGGCGGTGGTCTTAGTAGAGAAGTTTTTTCCCACAGCACTATTTTGGAACGTGTCAAGGATCCTCTTTGCTTGCTCTGTAGTAACGCATCGCAAGAGTAGACCATTAAAATTTCTTTTGAAAATGACCCCCTCCACTAGCGCATATCCGCAATTTTGCAGCCGGTAATATCTCCTATTTTGGGAGGAGAGACCTGGCAGATACTTTCCTGTTTGCATAAACCTCATTCTATCTATCAACCAACAACCCTCTGATTCTAGCTCACTTACCAGAACAAGCTTCGGTTGCTCTCCTGCGGTGGGTATCTCCTCGTCCTATGCCATGTATTCGCACAGTCCTCTTCCTCTGATAGTTTTAGTGGGTTTGACCTCAATATCATATTCAAGGATCTTGGTGATCCAATTAGCTCTTTTTTCTATGATTTATCCCTCCATGATATATTCACGCACACTAGAATGTGCGACATAAACAAACACTTTGTTGTAGGAAATTAGATGGCAAAATATTTTAAGTCCCTTCATTATTGCAAAGGCATGTCTTTCGACGAAATTATAATTCGTCTCATATTCCTTCAAGGTCTAGGAGTAGAATGCCACCGAATGTTCTCCCTTTCCTTCATCATCTTTTTGGGTTAAGATAGTAGCAATACTGGACTTGCTATTGAATGCATACATTATAAAATCCTTAGATAAATATGGATTAACTAGTACCGGAGCTACAAAAATAGCTTCCTTGACTTTTTCAAAGGCTTCCCAAGCTTTGGTCATCCACTTGAATGCCTAATATTTTTTAAGCATTAGGGTGATCAGCCTAATTATTCCCACAAAGTCATAAATAAACTTGCTAACAAAATTTACCTTTCCCAAGAAGGACTGAACACCTTTCTTATTCACCAGAATGGGAAGTTCCTTGATAGCTTTCACCCATTCGGGGTCGATTGAAATTCCTTCCTTATATACCACATGTCCTAACAACTTGCCTTGTGGTACTTCGAATATGCATCTTTTTTGGATTTAGGGGAACCCTGAACTCCTGGAACTTTTGAAAAACTATTTCTAAGTGGTCAATATGATCATCCTTAGATTTAGAAAACACAATAAGATCATCCAAATAAATTAGAATAAACCTATTGATTAGTTCGTTGAATGCGATATCCATCACCTGCTGGAATGTTACCCCTACGTTGGATAAACTAAAAGGAATTTTGGAATATGAAAATGTTCCCCACTTTGTAGTGAATGTGGTCTTGTTTTGATCCTCCTTTTTAACTTGGATCTTATTGTAATCGGAGAAACCGTCTAGCAGAGAAAACATTTCCGATCCTGCTACCATTTGTAAGATTGACTCCATAGAAGGTAGTGGATAATGGTCCTTTAGGGATGCTCTATTTAGGTCTTGGAAGTCCACACACAAGCGGATATCTCCATTCTTCTTTCAAACCGGGACCAGATTGGATACCCAAGTACTATGCTTGATTGAGAAGACAATGCACGACTCAATTAACTTAGTTAACTCTTGCACCATTAGCGCTTCAATTTTAGGGTTTACTGGCCTTTGCTTTTGTCGAACTAGTTTTGCACCTTCTGTCAACTCAATCATGTGCTAAATGATATCAGGATCACATCCCTCTAGATCATCATAGGACTAGGCCACTACTCCATATTTTTTACAGAAACTAATGAGTCTTTCTTTATCATGGTGCAAGACATCTTTCCCGACCAGAAGATTCCTACCATCTGAGACCCGAAGGTCTACATAATCAATTTTTTCTACTACAAACTTTCGCCTATCATTTCTTGCATCATCACAATCAATTTTTTTTTTGAGAGTAACCAATCCTTTTAGAAACTTTTTAGATTCGAGCTACATAATTTTTCCTTCATAAGCTTCGGCAATCTTTGGTTGAACTTGATCGGCGAATTCCCTCAACTGCTGGATGAACGAGGCGATGTGTTCATCACTTTCAAAAACTTTCCAACTCTGATCATTGTCAGGAATCACCAGTCAGACTAGTACTCACACTGAATGTTTGTTATGTATAAGGTCAAAAGTAGGATCAAACTGAGCACCAATCACGACCATGTGATCTACATCACTATCTTGTCCTCGGGGAATAGTCTGGATGTTGAAGTCTTCAAAAATATCAACCAGGTACTAGAATCGGTGCTAATAGGATCTCATGTGGACATTCCTTGCCATGGAAATCCCTTGGACTTGGTTGACTACCAGTTCAGAATCTCCAAAAACCATTAATTTCTTAATGCCCATTCACTCTGCAAGGCTTAAACCTTGAACTAATCCTTCATATTCAACTTCATTGTTTGAACAAGCGAAATGAAAACGGAAAGACCTTAGTAATTTTTCATCTTGTGGGGATATTAGACATATCCCTACTCCAGCACCTAATTTACCTCTTGCTCCATCAAAGCACATCCATAGCTCATTTGCTTGGCTATCTTCAGACTCTTTGGCAACCTTTGGGAGCACTTGGTCTTCATCATAAATTACATAGGTGCCCAATCCTATAGCATGATAATTTATAAAAAGGTCACTGTCCATATGTTCACTCAATAGAGCATCTTCTTGGTCATCCCAATCTCTGCTCACCTTTTCTTCCTCTAGTAATTCAACGTAATACATTTCTTGCTTGGTGATAGAGGTATGCACAACTTCAAAATTGATTAGGGCTTCGTTCGCTACATGTTCAGAATGCAAAGCCTCTGATTCTATCTTCATTTTTTCACCATGCTTGGTTTTGAGAATCATATGTGACCAATCCAAGGATAGGTATCCACCCACCTTTGAAGTAAATTCTTAGGATAGATAGAGACCGAACATAGGAGGAACATCTATGATCACAGTGTCTTGTGGCACTGTGATACTAGGGAAAGCAAATAGAGTTAAATGAAGTTCCTTGATGACACCTATGGTTTCAACTTTGTTCCCATCAAGCTGCATTACTCCCCTTTTCATAGGTTCATAGCTGAGTCCTAAAGCTTCAGCTATTTGTTTAGGCATAACCGTGGTGCTAGAGCTAGAATCAATCATAGCATTGTGCAATAACTTCTTCCCTATAATGAGAGTCAAGAATAAGGGTTGGGGTTTCAACTTATCTCTAACTTTGACAGAGGATTATTTTGTATTTTTCATAGACTTTAGCCGGCGATATTTGATTAACAACCTCTACACTGGCTAACTACTTTGTTGGCGTTGTGTTGACCTCTTCTTGAAGTGCCTTTTGTAATAACGTTTTTTTCTTTGGGATAGCTAGAATGTCCCATAGAGACACATTAGCGGATGAATTCTTAAATTTTTCTACCACATTAAAAGGTGACAAACTCGAAGGTTTCTTCTCCTTGGTTCTTGTTATAATAATTTCCTTCCGTGGTTGAGGTGGTAGCGGGGTCGTAGAAGTGCCAAGAATCTGATTGGAAGCACCTCTAAGTTGCGGGCTGATTAGATGCAGAACAACTGACTCACCGGTAAACCTCTGCTTTGAATGCGTGTTATAGTCAAATTTCACTTGCAGTATTTTGGATATATACGTATCATTAACAAACATCATTTCTTCTTCCTCCATCCATGAGAAGAGCGTGTGATCAAGAGCGATTTCAGATTCTTGTTCTAGAGACATTCCTTGCATTTGTGTGGTAAGAACCATACTCTCCATTTGTGGTGAGGCATATATATAACCTCTGTGATATGTCACCATGCCTTGGCTATGTTGCTCTGCCACCTTTTGTTGTAAGTTGCCACACAGAAAGTTCTGAGGCATATGTGCATCGTTGCAAGGGAAGCACCACAGATTGATGTCATCAATGAGGTTGTTTTTCCCTGAGATTAATTCCCTACTCAAGCTTGGTGAAGCACTCGTCAACAAAGTAGGCACCAACACCATTTGGTTGGCTGTCGAAGCTGTTGGATTAGTGCGAGATGTGCCTTGGTACTGATTCTATTAATATGAGGACCACCCGCCTTGATAGTTTTGATATGCAGGCCTCATAGGAATTGATTGGTTCCGCTTAAGAGTGGTTATATCATTTTCCATGGTTTGCAACATCTCTTTAAGGTCGCTCATTTCATCTTTGGAAGAACCAGATGTAGAGGCTACATTTTGTGGGGCTGCCACATATGTGTACATTGACTAGGGAGTTGTAGGCATGCTAGTTGACATGACTTCTTGTGCGGGAATCGATATTTCAGGAAATATCAGCATGATAGGCCAAGGAGGCAACTTTCTGCAATCTATCAAATGATTCTCAGCTTTGACAGTGACACCGTAAACATCTGGTAGAGTAGCTCCTCCCAAGGACTTGAACATCATAGAAATGTCAGAATTGATGGACTTCAGATAAAATATGAACGCCAACTCAAGAGTTAGACGTATAGTAACAGGGATCCTCTACCAATTTGTGTGAAATCAAGCATTAAAGTCCGTCAAAGCCTCCTAGGGGGATCGTTTTATGATAGATAGTTGATAATATAGTGAAGAGCGATCTTCATCATTTGAGAACCTCTCATAGAACGGATCTATGAGCTCGTCCCAAGTGCGAATAGTGCTAGGTGATAGTGTTCGGTACCAATCTAGTGCCTTGAATTTAAAAGATGCAGGGAGAATCCTTAGAGCTACATTATGCACTATGATCATGTGTACCAAACACACATCCACCACATCTTGCAAATGTTCTACAGGTGTTCTTGATCCATCTCCAATAAACTTGGGTATAGCTTTCATAGCTGAAACCAGGATAGCACCCCAGACAATAGGTGCTACTGGGGCTACTAGGGTACTTCTAGTGTCCCATGCCATGTAATTTTTGTTGGTGGCCAACAACATGGTTAGAGGAATGGGTGGCAGGAGTGGAACGGTTACCAATTGATTTGCGACTTGCACTGTTCCTATTGGAAGTACCAGTAAACTGGGGTTTCCTATAGTTTGGGATCTAGTTACAGGTTGATGGCTCATACACCCTTCTAAAATGAAAATTCATTTAAGCTTTGTCCCACTGGCTGTGCCAGAAAAAGAACAAATTGTTGACGCCAAAAATTGACAAGGTAATAGTGTCTTATGGGAAACTTAGTTTATGGGGGACCTCTTGCGCTAAACTAAGTAACCTCCTGGTTTTAGAGAAGTTGGCTTCTTCTTAATAGGGGGTTTGGAAAGGTAAAAGGAAATAGATATAATAAAATAAATTCTAACCTAAGGCGATGCACCAAGACTTAATGATAGGAATGATAAATCATAGATCTAAGGGCCTGATTGGTGTTTGTAGTGTTCTATAAAATCAGAAACTGAAGATTATAGCATAGAAAATCCACTCATTGACATAAAATAATATTTCATACATTCCTATTGCCAAAAAGGGTCACTAGACATGGTCTAGGTTAGCAAACTTGCATTCAACATATATAGAAGTTCTCAAATGAAATTTCCAGACAATAAAAGCATAGTTTACAGTTTGATCAAATAGCATGAAAGAATAGAAAGGCCGAAAAATTGGCACAGTCTAAAAGTTTTTGCAATAAAGTAAAATAGTACTAAAGGCCTGGCATCTTTAACCAAAACCAGTGTTTCCTCCAAATTTCAGACCCTTTTCTCACAACAGAGAAAATTATATATAGCAGAAAAAACTCACACCGCTTTGGAGAGCAGCAACAGAAAATATTTCGCAATCCCCTGGAAATGATGCAAAAATAGTAATATTCCCCAAGTCATTGCAATAGAAATGATTTGAAACCAAGCATCCGGTCATTCTAGGCATAGGTGCATCCTCTACAAATGATGGCAGTGGTCCTAGCAAGGCTAATCAGACAAGTGTCACCATTTCATGCAAGTGATTATGACACATAGTGGCCAATCGTAGCATTTGGTTCGTCTGGTTGTTTTCCCGAATATGAGATCCACCGACTAGGCACGTGGCAATCTTTCACTATCCGTGTGAACCTTTATCTCTCACCATTGAAGACTTGCGCTAAGGCTACATGTGTTGAATGGGAAAAGCACTTAACCAATAGTGGAGGGAATGATCACCAATTGGGCACAAAAGAGATGTGTGGCAGCATTTTGCTGCCTGCAGTTGTTACTTTATTTCTTCGGTGAAATTTTTGTGAAGAGTAGACACGTAGAAAAAGTACACCACAGATAACAATTGTGGGGCTTGCCAAAATTTTTGGGAATGAGGGCTTCATGGCACTCGAGCAAAGCCCGATGAGGCAGCAAGAAAGAATGATAAAAAAATATCCCACAACCACGACATGTGGAAGCATGGCGGGGTTTCTCGGGATGTGAAAGAAATGAAGAAACTTAGGGTTGTGAAGAGTAGATACATGGAGTGGGAGAGCAGAATTTAGATAAAAGGTCGAGTTGATTACCTGCGATGCATGAACTAATGCATAGAGGAAAATACACCCGAAGGGAACTCGTTAAATATTTATTAACATTCACTACTTCTAGTAGCCTTAATCATTAGAGCTCACACTTAGATCATCTCAATTGATCACATTCGCATCTTCACAAACATGTACTACATCTCTAACAATTCACCTCACTTATATACCATCTACAACTTGAAAAAAATCTCCAAGTTGGCCTCAATGAAATGTATGCACCTCAAATGTGCAATTACCAAATAGGTCAACACTAAACAACTCTACGGTGGAAAGAGATGAAGTCAGACCCCACAAAGGGTTAACTAGGATCCAAATCTAAACTGGCATGCTCTACCATGCTTCCAAAATTAGTGAAGCACATCCGCATGCAATACCAACATGTTAAGTCAGCCAAACTAAAAAAAGCACTAACAAGAAACCACATTAACACCTCTCTAGGTCTAAAGACAACTCATGGACCACTTAACAACACTACATAACACTCTGGAATATTCCTAAAATAACATAACAACCAACAACACTAAAAAAACCACATATAATTGAAGAACGTTATCATCCTGTGCAACCAGTCAAACTACCACAAGAAACAACTCATGATTTCGACTTTGCAGAATAGCTAAACACCAATCCATCTAAGAGAAATTAGATAAAAAAAATATTAGCACATTCCCAAATCCACAAGATAAGAAACCTCAACATGGAGAAATATGAAGCAATTCCATTTCTCCCAGACAACCTTGTCCATAGTCCACACACACCGAACACATCTTCCACTACCGCCTAATCCAAAACATGAAACTCAAGATACACTACATCTAATCAACATATCCAAAATGCACAAGAATAACTTTAATATTGAAGAAATGTGAAGCACAATGTAGAACAACTCTCTATCACACTATATAATCTTTATTCAATTTTTTTCTCAAAAGCACTTGGAAACCAAGCACTCCAAACACTTTCTCAACACAACCACAAAATCTACAACACCTTTTTAGAATCTCAACCATACTAGAGGTTGACATCCACAAGCCCTTAATCATCACAACCACACTAATAACAATACTAATGAAAACATAGTGCAACAATCTCCAGCAATCTCTCATCTACTCTAGAGGTTGACATCAATGACAACACATTCCCAACAATGATGTTTATTCAAGGTAACCTAAAAGGGGAATACATCATGCAGATGATGAATAATAGATTTGATATTAGCAAAGTTGCTTGCATTAATGATAGTATTAAAAGAAAGGGATCTTCAAAAATAAAGGCCATCCTAGATTGTGTGATAACTATCACATATTGCATGTTTCATTTCCTTTCTGCTATTTTTTTTAGGAGGGGCTTGATAAATATGATTTAATTCTAAGGGAAGGTGTTATGGGAAATCATAACTTTAATACTCTCTAGATTCTTCTCCGTGTTATTATTTGGCAGTTGTTATATTGGCATTTTGTGGTTAAATGTTTCATGTTAACTCTCTCGTTGAACAATTTTAGAGCTCTCTATATCAACTTGAAGGTGTTGGGTCTATGTTTGGAAAGGGTTTTTGGGAGGAAGAAGGGTTATAGTAGCTTGAATTTCATGAATATGGATGGTCCAAGGGAGAGAATGAAGCTAGTGAATTGTGGTACTTTGAAAAAAAATGTGGAGCTCTGGGATATTTTTGTTAAAGTAGGGTCCTCTTCCTTCTTCGAGGCTATGTGGGGTTACAATGTAACCCTAACATCCAAATTCATCAATTTTTAGTGGGGTGCTAAAGTGACCATTGGCACCATAAATTTTGTGGTTACCACTTAGTTGATTGTGGAGGCTACAACGTTGGCGAACAAGGGGATGAAGATTCTCAAGGAAAGCAATGGCAAATATCAAAGATTTATGGATAATTTTTTAAAAAGGGGAAAAGCTTAAAAGATTCCAGAATGGGTATGCAAGACTCGACCTCCCTCTACCTTATGCTATGGTAAGTCTTCATGTCATGTGTTATTTTATGTTGGAGGGTCGTTATATCGTTGTCCATGCCTATCATTTCCCAATTCTTAATAATATTAGGCATAATGAGAAAGTTAATATTCCCTTTTACCTTTTCTCATCCCTGTAACAAAGCATAGAAAAAGGAGCTTCCCCTCCCTTGCATGAAGGCCTCATGATGGATTTATATAAATATGTTCTTTTGAACAATTTGTATGGTAACCCTCTTGTTTTGGGACATGAAATCCCTCCTATGAATGTTGCATTGGACAATGCTAACCCTAATAAGAATGCTAAGGACCATAATTCTAGAAGTAAAAAAAATTCCTCTAAAAATAAGATCCCTAATTCTAAGTATGGTAAGGAAAAATGGAACTAGATTTTCTAAAGACAACCCCTAAAAAAGGGAAACACTCTCCCTTATTGCTAAAACCTAATAAAAATAGAAAGTTGGTGCAGAAAAACCCTAAAAATTAAAATGTCATTAATATCACTAAGGATATGATGGAGAAAAAAAGGATGTGAATGAGGGGGTTTATGTGCCTCTAAGAAGGGAGGGAAGTCAGCCTGACTAGCTAAAGCTACTTCTGAGGAGAAGAGGAATAATGATAAGGGTAAGACTATTTCCCTTGACATGGAGGATGTAGCGCTCTCACTGAATGAGGAGTTTTATTTGATGAATGATGTTGATAGTGAAGGGAATGATAGTGAAGATTATACTGAAAAAGAGGGGGATGAGGAAGATATGGAGTTTGAGGAAAATATGAAGGAAGAGGAGGACATTGAGGGTGATGAGGATAATGAAGTTGTTGATGTGGTGTGACAAGAATACATTGAAAAAGGTTCTCTTTGTTACCCTGATGGATGATATAAAAAAAGATACTAATGATAAATTAAAAAACCAAATCAATACTTTGCAAGTTAATATGGAAGAGATAGAAAGTGCTATATGCACTTTGACAAAGGTTAAAGATGGCATCATGAAATGTGTTGTTATGGGTACTCTTTATGGGAATACTAAGATCAAGAAACAACTCAAGAGGTAAGGAAAGGTGATGGACAATAAAGATGCTACAAAAAGAATTGATGCTAAGGATACTAACTAGAATTAGTTTATCTTTGAGTCGGGGAAAATTGGGACCTAATTGCTACTTCTAAAATTGATGCTTTCTACTTCTATGGTTTTATAGAATTTTGTTAGTCTGGCTACTATTTTTAATGGTTTTATTAGGACTTGTAATTATGTTTTAAAGACTATTTGGATTAGCCTTTATGGCCTATGACCTCCTGATAGTATAGTTTTGATCAATTTTTTTGGTGATGATAAGTGACATGCATTCCTTGATGGTAATCTTGCTTCTAGTTTGTGTTCCTATATTTGATCCTTTATAGTTAGCTAGTGTTGGTTCTGTTTAGGTTTTTTGTTGTTTGGCCAGTGACTATTTTTGCCAGTCTATTTCTCTGGATTATTTTGCTTTGTTGTTAGCTACTGTTTAGGATTAGGGCCCTTCCTTGCTTATCTAATCATAAACAATGTTGATGGTTTCTATTATTTAACCAAAATAGTGATATTACTATTTAAATTTAAAATTTACATTAAGCATATTGTTATTTTTAAACCCAAATAATATTATTATTAACCATAATACTACTATTAATATTCACAATAGTGTTAATATTATTGTTTGAATTATCCAAATCTATAATTTTTTTATTTTATAATGAATGGATAATTTATTGATTGACTATACTATACTATATTTTATCTTTCAAATAACAATAACAGACAAAATATCTCTTTAATAACTAAATTTTAGGGATATCAATACTATCATTAAGTTACAATTGAATGCAAATACTATTAATATGAATTGATAACCAATAATCTGATCATTTTTATAGTACTCGAACTTATTCACTAATTTACAAAACTAATAGGAATTTCTACATTATGGTAGTCCTTATTTAATTTTACCTAGAAAGACTTCAAATTTCATTTTGTAGGTTGGTTTACTAATTTTACTCTACAATTTTCTACAATAAATCTACGAAAGGGATGATTATAATAATCCCCTATAATTAAGAAAATTGGTAATAAATGATTATAATGTAAATCGTGAGTCTATGACAAAATTAATTAAGGCTCCTACTTCGTTCAAGGTATACCTTAACTAGCATATATATCTTTAATAAATTTATAGATATATATTAATCCTAACCTTAACCTTCATTAAATATCTTATTAAGGTATATATTTTTATTACATTATTTGACATAAGATTAATATAAATGAAATTAATTTTAAAAAATAATAAAACTTGGTAAAATAATATGAATAATATAAAAATATAAAGAATAGAAATATTAATTTATATAATAGAAATATTAATTTATGTAATATTAATATCATATAAATAATATAAGTATACATAACATAAATATAGTATTTAGTAAATACTATATAATATTATATAATATAATCTAATATACTATAAATAAAATTTCGTGATCATATGGATTGTTGTGAGTATTCATGAAATAGTAAAATTTATATTATATTTATATTTATATTATGTTTAAATAATATTATTTTCTTATATGATTACTTAATTATTTAATTATTAAAATATATATTATATTATAATTATTATTTAGAATAATTATTATATAAATTTAATTATGTTTCAAATTATCTAAATTTAATTATTTAATTTAATGTTCCGATAGTAAAATTTACATTATATTATACTTGTTTCTTATTATATAACCAACATTTACAAGGTGTTGTACCCTTTACACAGAGAGCCCAAAGGGCCAAAAAGGAACTAGTTCAAAACATTATCAAAAAGTCTATAGCCAAAAACAACGGACATAGGACATAAACACAACACATTAACAGTAGAATACCAGCACCATCCAAACCTGAACACTAACTGTCTAGATTTTCCCATTTATGGACTAGAAGATTCAACACATCATCCCCAATCTAGTTGGGCCCTTCTCCCTCATAATTTGTATATGCTTCCTCCTTGATGACATCAGATAGAGTGACAGCAGATGTGTGGATCATCTTAACCATGAACTGGGCCAGACCAAAGAATTTTCACTCCAGTTTAGCAACACGGTCCTATAGCATACCAGGGTCCACGTTCTTTCCCTTCCCACTCAAGATATCATCTTCCTCGCCATCTCTTGAGTTAGAGGAGTGAGTGGAATCCTCCTTAAGCCCCCTGTTCATGTCTAGAAAATTGCTAGTGCCTTCCACAAACCCTTCGTTCATCTCTTCAATAGTGTCTTTTTTGCCTTCAGTCCTGCCACCAGTCTGTTCTGAGTCATTGGAAATCTCATCAACCAGGGTTCCTTTTTTATTATTTTCTAGTCTATGGGACCTCCTCACACTAGTTTGTTCCATCCCCACTTCAACACTCACAGCCACCATGGTATCACCGTTGGAGTCTTTTTCCTCAGTGCTCCTACCTTCGCTATCAGAGGGCGGTAATATCGCTGGGCTTTGAGAAAAAAATTTCCCCTTCTTAGTGATGGGTGTGCTATCCTTCTTGACGAGTCTATTTTTTAGCTCACATAACCCGACCGTCGCATTCGACTAGGCTATACCAGCCATGCTTTTCTTCTTTTTAGAAGGGGGTTTGGGCTTAAGTTCATAAATGGGCTCAATTTCAGGAGTGGGGGTTTTCCTCTTAGAACCCTCAAAGTAGCAAGGGAAGGATTCACAGGGGCCACATTAGGGGGTTCCAGTTCCTCAACATGCACAATAGAGATGGGTTTGGGCGGGCACAAGGCAAGATGAGATTGGTAGAGCCTAAGGATTATATTATACTTGTTATTATCATTACATAAATAATATATAAATTTAATTATTTAATAAAAAAACATTTTTTAAAATTTATTTATAGATAGTGTAGATATGATAAGCTAGAAAATTTCAACCAAGCCTTTGTAACTTATATTATAATCTATATATTAACTACAAGTAACCAATTTTTTTTTTTATATAATTAATTAATTATTTAATTAAAAGTTAAATTATTAAAATTTATATTATATTATAATTATTATTTAACATAATTATTGTATAAATTTAATTATTTAATTTAAAATTCCAATAGTAAAATTTACATTATATTGTAGTTGTTATTATCATTACATAAATAATATATAAATTTAATTATTTAATGAACAAAATCATTTTTTAAAACTTATTTATAGATAGTGTAGATATGATAAGCTAGAAAATTTCAAAAAAGCCTTTCTAACTTATATTATAATCTATATGTTAACTAAAAGTAACCGATTTTTTTTTAATATAAATAATTAATTATTTAATTAAAAGTTCAATTATTAAAATTTATATTATATTATAATTATTATATAAATCTAGTAATGTTTCAAATTATATATTTTTTTTTTTTTAAAAGAAGGGGTAAAATTTTTATTCAATCAGAACCACAGTACAAAGCAAAGGCCAAAGGCCCACCAAAAAAGAACACCACCAGTCCAACCATCAACACCACTACCTATTCATGTCCTCCACTAATAACCTCTCCAGGGTCTCAAGATAATTAGAAGAGAGCTCTTCCTTTCCACTGATATCCCAACCATCCACATTCTCAGAGGCCCACTTCGCTAGACAATCGGCTACTTTGTTCCACTCTCTAGGGATATGACAAAAGGAGACAGAGTCCAAGGAGCTACAAAGACTCAAAATCTATCTACCCACAGAAGCCAATTGCCAACTAACATCATCCAACCTTTGGTTGTTCAACAAATCCACAACAATCTGAGAATCTGACTCACAAATGATCTTCCTCCAGCCTAAAGAGCAACCAAGTTCAACAGCAATCTTAATAGCAAGGGCCTCCATCAAATTATTAGAGTGCTGCCCTTTGTAACTAGAGAAGACAAAAACCACACCACCATCATTACCCCTACCAATACCCCCCACACCAGCATGACCAGGGTTCCCATGAGAAGAACCATCAGTATTAATCTTTAGGACCCCCACCGGGGGAGGCATCCACTTCCCATCACGACAAACTCGTTTCCGAACTTGACGGGGCCTTCTGCCTGCAAAGCAACCCCGGCTGCTATCCCCCAAGCTCAAATTCCACACAATATCAAGATCACCAGGATCAAGATTCTCAGACATGTCACACTTAGCCGAAATAGTCTCCTGAATCCTGCTAATTATCTTCTTCCACAATTGAAGATTTCCCAGATTGGAACCACAAAAAACTCTACGGTTCCTCTCCAACCAAAGGTTCCAAAGAATGAAAATAGGCCCAATAGACCAGGCCACCTGAAGGAAAGGAGTCTTTGCTGGTGGTCTACCCAAACTTTCCCAAAAGTCAATCAAGGAGGTAGCATGAATACACACATGATGCCAAGCCTCCCACCATCTGTGCCATAACTCTCTAGAGTAAGGGCAAAGAAAGAACAAGTGGGAGGTACACTCCTCACTGTGAGAACAAAGAAGGAAAATAGAGGGTCCCTGAAAGCCACGTTTGCGAAGATTTTCCCAAGTGAGGCACTTCCTCTGAGCAACCAACCATAAGAAAAAATTGCATTTGGGCCAAGAGAAGTTGTCCCAAACCTTCTTCCACCAGTGCACCTCGACAGGACCATATAAGTTCCTGTCAAGCATAGCATAGCCTTGGGCAATAGTAAATTTACCTTTTGGACTAGGATTCCAAGCCAGAGCATCCCTCCCATCAAGGGAGCTACAAAGCCTAGCCTCCAAAACTCTAGAAAGAACAGCTCGATCCTCATCAGAACCACCCACGGGCCACTCCTGTGGGTCCTTCCAGCAAGCCACCACCGCCTGCCTAATACGCTTGACAGTTTTAAAATGCTCCACCTTAATCCACCCGGCCTCAGAAAAAATATGGCAAAGAGACTGAAGCTGAGGAAAACTAGAAAGAATGGGAGGGTGGCCATCCCAAGAGTCCTGCCAGAACAAAACATCGAAGCCTCTATTACAGATCCAAAAGAGGCCCTCCTTAATCAGCTGAGCACCCTTCTTAAGGGTATCCAAAATACAAGAACCTTTACCCAACAGAGGAAGGTGTGGCACATCGAGGCAATCAACACCAGGTAGATACTTGTGGGTCAGAATCTTAGCCCAATCCTGATCTTGATTGTTACACCACCTCCAGTACAGCTTGGCAGCCAAGGCAGTGACAGCAAGAGCCATAGACCTAAGACCAAGGCCCCTAGCATGCTTCGGCCTGCAAACAGACTCCCACTTGACCAAGCTCCACTTTGAGGAAAGAAGGTTGCCAGACCAAAGAAATTGCCGAGACAAAGCATCAAATTCCCGCACAAAGGTGGATGGGGGAACCTACACACAACACCTATAAATGGGGAGAGACTGCACCACAGTCTTAAGAAGAATCACTCTCCCAGCAGAAGATAGCCATCTGTAAGTCCAATGGCTAACCCTACTTCAAAATTTGTCCAAAATTCCCTGCCAATAATCTCTCTGTTGTCCTCCCAAAGCCAAAGGGATCCCCAGGTACATCAAGGGCAGAGAACCGATCTGAAATCTAAGGATCCTAGCAATCCTGCTCTAAATAAGCTAAGGAGTATTAAAGAAGTAAATGGAAGATTTATCATCATTAATACACTAACCAGATGCCTTCAGATAGATGTCTAAGGCTCACCTGAAGTTCACCGCCTCACTAATTCTAGCCAAGCCCATTAGCCCAGTATCATCCACAAACTGGAGATGGGAGTAGGGAAGGAGAAGGTTGTTCCAGCTCCAACCATGGATAAGACCCTATTTCACCTGAGATTTAATAAATCTTCCAAGACCCTCTGCCATGATAATGAATAAGTAAGGGGATAAAGGATCCCCTTGCCGGAGTCCCTGAGAGGCACTGAACAAATCTGAAGGTTCCCCATTAATGAGAACAGAGAATGAGGCAGAGGTCACACAACTAAGAACCCAGTTCACCCATTCCTCAGCAAAGCCAAAAGCCAAGAGAGTTTTCTGTAAGAACTCCTAGCTCACCCAATCATAAGCTTTAGACATGTCAAGTTTAATAAACATAGCCTTCTCCTTAGAGTTAGCCATAGAATGAATAGCTTCCATGGCTATCACAACACCATCCAGAATTTGTCTCCCTTCAACAAAACCACCCTGCTCATCTGAGATCAAAGAACTAAGGAGTGGTTTGAGTCTCTCAGCAATCAGTTTGGTGATGATCTTGTACACAACGTTACATAACGCAATAGGCCTGAATTGAGCTAACTGGTCAGCTCCTTCCAACTTAGGTATGAGGGCCAAGAAGGTAGAATTCATAGACTTGAGCATTTGTTTGTTCCTAAGTGATTCTTGAACCACCTCCAGGAGATCAAACTTTATAATTTCCCAGAACTCTTGAAAAAACTCAATCGGAAACCCATCCGGACCAAGGGCCTTACCTTTTTTCATATTAAATACCACTTTCTCCAACTCAGGTAACAGGATAGGACATAAGAGAGTCCCATTCATCTCAGTAGAGACTAGGTGGGGAATACAATCCATGATGGCCTGCTCCTCAGCCCAAGCAACAAGATTCTCCCTAGCAAAGAGGTTTGAAAAATAATTGACTGCCTCCCTGGAAATATCAGCATAGGATGAGAGTTGAGCCTCATCCTGCGAAACAAGAGAGGAGATAGAATTTCCATGTCTTCGAGCCTTAACTGAATTATGAAAGAATGCAGTGTTCCTATCCCCCTCCTGAAGCCAATCAATACGAGATTTCTACTTCTAGAAGATCTCTTCCCTGAGTTCCCACTCTTCTAAACTCTTCAGGGCCAAGGACTCAACCATACTAAGGGCAGAGGTCAACCCCTGATCCTGAATCTGACGAGTGATAGAATCCAATTTGGACTGGGCATCCAACTTCTGAGCTTGAAGGTTCCCAAAATGTTGTTTATTCCATCTCTTGAGCCTGAACTTCACATGTTGGAGCCTCTTACTAAAAGTAAACATGGTTGTCCCATGGGAAGGCCTCCCCTCATGCCACCAATCCCACATAAGATCATGTAGCGACTGATCTCTTAACCACATCAACTGAAATTTGAAAGAGGGATTCTTGGTGACACCATAGACAGTGACTGAGAGCTTGATAGGCCAGTGATCCAAGCCCCTCCAATCAAGAATTTTTGAACTGGTAATCAACCTACTATTCAACCAATAGCAGGAGAAAAGAAATCTATCAAGCCTCTCTGAGATAGCCTCAGCACCACATCTCCTATTATTCCATGTAAAGATACCATTGGTAGGCTTCACATCAATGAGGTTCAAGGCCCCAATCATATCCCTAAGTAAATTTGCAGAAGGGTCCAGCCTAGCTAAACCACCCCGTTTTTCATCCAAGCAAGTAACAGCATTAAAATCACCAACCATAATCCAAGGAAGAAATGGGTCCAAGGCACGGGTGAATTGAATGTGGGACCAGAGATTTGACTTACCTGATAGATCAGTTGGAGCATAAATATTGGATAAAAGACATCTCTCTCCAGTCGCAAAGCAAGAGGCAACCAGAGAAATGGAAGACCAGCTAGACATCCACCATAAGGGGGAAACTTTCCTCGGGTTCCAGAAGCAAGCCACCCCCCCTGCATTATTCAGAGCACCCACCCCCTGCCAGTTCCCTTGGGGCCAGATACGCGAAGCACAATTCGCCAAACCATCAACAGTAAGCTTGCTTTCCTAAATGAAAACCACATCAGGTGACTGCAATTCAATTAATCTGTGAACAACCTTTTGTCTAGGGATGTTGTTCAACCCCCTTACATTCCAAGATAACACAATCATTTATGAGGGTGGGAAAAATGGGAATCAATGGGTTTCACAGACCCAGACTCGACCAAAGTATCACCCATCATCTTAACCTTCTCTTGATCAGTTTTCCTTCCACTCTTTGACGGTTTATCAAGAGGCCCCTTCTTAAAGGCTTTCTGATGTAAACCTAAAACCGGAGGAGCTTTGTTACCCTTTACAGAATCTGAGGCCCCCTTAGGAGTAGGGGGATCATGGGCCACTACTACCGGGCCCTTCAGAATCTGTGGCCCTTGGAGAACCCTGAGATCCTGAGCTTGAGAAGGCAGATCCATAGCCATCTGGTCTACTTGGTGGACCTCTAGAGATAAAATCTGATCCTCTTTCCTTGCATTCTCATCCGGAACTTCATGCAACTCCTTAGCCCCAAAAGAGAGTTCAGCGGGAATACCTTCCTCCTGGACCAGATCATCAAGAATATCAAACTTGTGTTTCAAATTATATTCATTAAAAGCTAAATTATTAAATTTATATTATATTATTGTTGACGATGATTTTACTCGTAGCAAACAAGGCGAAAAAATTCTTCACAGACAAGACCAAAAAGAGCCTATCCTTCTTGAAAGATATGGAACAAAGACAACCTAAAGGGGAATTTTGCTTTAACAGGAAAAGATTGGCTTTAGTTCAATCCCAAGTCTTTGATAACCAGGTCATGATTGCACTAAGGTCGCTCTCGGGTACTGATGTGATATTGTTGTTAATCTCAAAGGACTAAGGTTTTTTCTAGTTTTGTTAAGAATCATAAGCATCATACACAAAATTTCCACTTCATTCATAAAATAACATCATGAAATCAAAAGATTTGCAATAATATTTCATGAACATCACAAATTCTTTGCTATCACTTAAGTAAATTTAGTGTTAAGCATCCATCAATTTTATGGAAAACAAAATATTTTCAGTAAAATTTCATCCATTCATTCAAATTTTAGAACATTTTCAAGAATTTAAACATCTACTCTAAAAATAAAGCATTAAAATACTGAAAATTAAAAGTTTCTCCTGATTATTCTCCATGGATTCCCCAAAGAATCAATTAAAACAGAGGAAACCGCTTTACACTTCACCAGATTGCTTCACAACTACATATAAAATGGTCCAAGCTTTTATAGAAAGCGGTTTCATTTATGGACACCGAGTAGGTTTTGTATGCAACCTTAAACGATGCAACATACAGTCTTGTTTGACTAAACTAATAAAACCAGCTACAAAAGATATTGAGATAGGTAGCTATCTAATAAGCTTTGATATTAATCAATGTCTACGTGCATACAAATTTTTACACCAGAATGGTTCAAAAAATAGGAAAAAAGAACAAAACTTAAAATTTTATGCTCCTTCGACATCCACAAATTTTGAACTTAAAATAAAAATAAAGCAAGAAACAACCTTTTATAGGAACAAGGCCCCAAAAGTTCAACTTAAAGTCTATCTAGAGAATCATAAATAACAAATTAAAATGTGGCACATGGCATCCACCAACTGTCGCCGGGAATATTCTAAACTGATTCAAGGCTTTGACTTCATCAACAACAATACTTTTACTTCATACTCCAACAAAAACACTTTGCATATGTCAAGGCTATCAACTTCTTTCCAAAATACTAGAATAAGGAACATCTACCGAGATCGGGATCAACCTGCAAACTCAAAATTGCAAACAACATAAAACCTCCACATTCTTGGTGTCCGGTATCCGGTTCTTCATTTTCTCACTTATGAATCGGGCTCTGGGATTCTTTCTCCGCTTTTCTTCAACTGGTACTCTCAAAAAATGTTTAATACTTGATGCATATGTTCTTTCGAAATCCCTTGTATTTCCCTCCAAGTGAGTTTGAGCCTAGTATATTCTTCAAATATTTGGCGTATAATACTATTCTTTTTCACTTTGTCTTCTTCATATTTAGCTATAGTATTCCTGCAATGTATAATTTCATCAATGACCTCTCGCATTAATAGCTAAATATGACCTCTATTTATTCTTTCTATCCATTCCTTGAA